>JAXIVJ010005002.1:0-70000 GCA_036785665.1 Chirona hameri
ATTCCCGGAAAACCTATTTTCTCTGGAATTCGACTCTCACTTCCAAAGAGAGCTGACATAAATTCATGGGCGTATCCAAGGGGGAGGGGCAACGGGTCATACCGCTCCCCCAAAAACCATTCAAGGGGGGCCAAACTATGTTTTGCTTCCCCAGACGTGAATGACCCCCGCTAGGGCGAGGGGTAATTTATAAGTTTAGTAATTATCATGTTTACAGGTGTCCTTATTTCGTTATTTCTATCCAGCACCATTTCGGTCAAGCAATAATACAATAGAACAATCGGTCCAAATCCATCCTCTTTTTCCTGTAGGTCCTTCCCGTCTGTCGGTTACAACGGCGGAGGCGGAGAGGGTGTTCAGTAAGGTGGAGAAGACTCTACATATCCTCTCTCCGAGCGACATGACCGAGCTCCGGATGACGGAGGCGCTGATCATTTGCGAAGCCCACCGCCAGACCTATAGGTCTGACTATACGGATGACATTATAATGTCATCCGTCAGCGAAGTCGTTGACTTCTTTGCGCGATCGGGAAGTCGCAGCTATATTATTTCAGGCTGCCGCTGCCTGGCTGGCTTCCGCAGGTTTCTGTCATATACTGTATGGCAGTAATATGAGAATTGCAGCGTTCACCGTAGTAGGTATCGGTTACTTCGTCTGCGTGTGTCGTATCTATGGACTTGCCGAGATGCGCAATTGGCCTCGAGTCCGGGAGCAGGGACATATTTTTAAAGAACCTGGCAACAGAAGTTGATCATCCTTCCGTATGCGGTGCATAGATAGGTAGCTAAAGTTTCTTGATATGCATATTGAATTTGCGCCATGATCGGGTCATCTGTATTATTGTTTTGAATGGCGGAAGTGCGACTGTTCGATCATGTTTGACGTCCTCGCCTTTAGCTCTTTTTTATCGGAGCGCAACAGATATCGACAAATATTTGTGCATCGAAATGCGTATTCCATTTTCCTGTCGGACCATCCCCTCCGTTTACTATCCGAGATTCGGAGCTGGACATTTTGAAGAAAACTACATTTATTTGATGCTCCTGTTCTGTTTTAAATGTCTATGGTAGCTTCTTTCCACTAACATTTTTTTTCCTTGACCGCAAAAAAACTGATCAAATCTAAGATACTCTTGTTTTCTTTCAAGGGTCGTCGAACCCTGTAGCAAAAAGTAGTTGGCCCCGAAGACGAACGGCTGGATCCGTCCTTGCTCTTAACCCTATTAGTGGCAGGGAGGGAAGATTCTGCCCACCCCTCAGGTTTTTGCAGATATCTCCTGAACGGCTAGGAGCAGACCTATACAATTTTAGGACTTTTCTATAATATTTTTTTTTCTGTGACATTTGGCGATAATACAGAGATGCGATCTTTACGGCTTCTTCCTAACTGCCTGAAGTATTAAGGAGTTACATAGCTTTACAGCGATTGAAACAAGTTGAAAATAGTTGATTTCATTGAACTATAATACATATTGCACAGCAGAGGCAGTTTCAGGACTTTAAAAGGGAAAGTTTACAGGAAGTTATTTTTTATATATTTTGCCTCCCGTTTTCGCCAACCTGGCACCGCCTATGAATTCAAATATGCTTTATAACTGGTGTGTCCCGATATCACAATGGTGCACAATTTCATTATAAAAAAGAGGAAAATACGGTTTTATAAGGCATTTATTTTACCCCCAAATTTAGTAACCTGGAAACGCCTATGATTGTGATTTTTAAAAAAAAATACCATCGTATGTCAATCCCAATTCAATCTCTATCGATCTCATTAGTTGCGTGAAATCGGTTGATAAACATGACAGCTGTGCTGGTTCACAAATACCTCTAATATTTGTAGTGTTTGCCCCCCTGTTGCCCCCCTAACACAAATTTCGGATTTTTTTTTTACAATTTAGATCGTGTTGAGGTGGAATCAAACGCCGTTTGATTTGTGAAAATCGGACGGGTAGATTTCGAGATCTCCGGGGGGGGGGGGGGGGAATCCGCCCCCCTGTCACTAATAGGGGTAGCCAGGAGCCTGCCACTAATAGGGTTAAGGGCAAAGCGGGCTTGATTCAGCACACATTTTCCAGTTTTTTTTCCTTGCAGTCGGGAACGAAAACATAGGTACACCTTTTTCGATATCCCAAAAGGTCGAAAAGCTATACAAAAAACAGAAATCGATAGAAATAGTGTGATTACAAAATAAAGTGGCCTAAAATCCGGGGAGAAATTCGAAATTGGGGGTACCTAGGTAAGGTCCGCTTAAACTGCAACCCCCGCCCCCCCCCCCCCCCCCCAAAAAAAAAACGGCCGGCTGATCCGCCCTTGCATACATTCGAGGACATGTGCTGGCCCTACAACTGTCAGCTGTCAGATAAGAGATGTATGATAAGAGCTGTCAGATAAGAGATGTATGATAAGAGCTGTCAGATAAGAGATGTATACAAAATGAACCAGCTTATCTTAATTCCGGCGATATTCTTAGAACGATCTCATGGAGCTTCACCATGAGATTAAGTTCAATGGTCTTTGATACACCTACAATGCTCATCCGCCTTGGAAGTCGAATACTTAACAGCTAAAAATGTTGTATGGTAATAGGATGTATGCACAGTTGTGTGAATGGATAAACACATGTGGGAAGAAGACACGTCTCGGAAGAAGCGGTCGTGGTTCCAACACCCAATGCTATTCAAATATTGAGCCGAGTGCAGTAAAGCCATGCGCATGTACCCTATATATTGCATGTTGAAAGGTTTTGTTTTGTCATTTTTAGCATGGCGCAAGCCCGGCAACTATAGCAGGCAGGACAGACAACTGAACGACCCAACCGGGGATCTCTGGTCCGACACCAAGCCTGGTCTGGAGCTGGTTCAGTGGTCCTGACTTTGGTAACTCTAATGTGACGAATGTGCAGTATGTGTGTATGCAAGTGCTGATCCGGAACGGCAAAAAGTGGGTTCAGGGGCCAAGTCTCCCCAAAAAACTTTTATACAGTTCTGAAAACGCATTGACTTTCACTACCCTATGCATTACTAGCTGATTTTAAACATACTTCCATGAGTTGCATATATTTTATTCTCACCATGAAATGTGTTATTTTTCAGTATCATGCAAAATCACACGTTGACTCGTCTATTTTGACAAATATAAGTGATGTATTGTTCTTAATAATGTATGTGGAAAAGGAAAGGAGGCCTTTGTCTGTGGATATTTAGGTATGTGCCTACCATACATCAACTATGACTAATTCCTATGAATATCTACCTTAGGAATCAGATAAATCAACTCGAGTTTCAGTCTGTTCATTGTATGCATGTCCAGCGCGCTCAACCTGTCCACTAATTGGATGAGTTGAAAAGTACGGAATGTTAAATAAGTTGCCCACCCATGGGATAAGTTGAGCAGCACGGATCATTTTATTCATGTCATTGTTAAAGCACAAACATGCGTTTTTTGAATATGCTTGCATCATCATAGGAGCCGTTTTCACGAAGGATTATTGCGCTGAAAGTTTCTGAAAGATTCTGAAAGTCTTGAAAAACTACATAAATTTTACATGCGATTTTTGGCTAGAAATGTCCCCCATTAATTGTGTAATATGTTGACAAGAATAAAATATGTTGACAAAATTGCGGTTTGGTGGTAATAAGTAAGATAAATATTGACATAATCTTCCTGAAAAGCTTCAGGAAGATTCTATCAATACTTATCTTGCTTATTACCACCAAACCGCAATTTTGTCAACATATTTTATTTTTACCAACATATTACAAAATTATGAGGGACATTTCTAGCCAAAAATCGCATGTAGAAGTTGTGTAGTTTTTTCAAACTTGCAGAACCTTTCAAAAACTTTTCAGCGCAATAATCCTTCGTGAAAACGGCTATAATGCAGCACAAAAGAACGAGCTAGTCATGCACATATATGCTAAAAACTAGGTTAGCGTAATTTATATTATCGCAGTGTTGTCGAAGAAAAAGTGGATCCCTTACCCCACCTTCCCCTAAATAGCAATTTTTTAGAATAGAAGCGGTACAAAATACAGACAAACGAATGAGACTGCACTGTATTGCAATATTGACATATAGTGGAACAACAATGACTTTTGTGCTGTAATATAATACGTGTAATACTGCGATACTGCGTGTGCATGTGCATTAGAGATGACATTTTTTGGTATCGACGAAGCATCACCGCCGACAGTTTTTGGTATCAGCCGATACTTTTGCCGATACCGAACGGGCTTGCGTCGATACCTTGCCGATACCTACTTTAGCCCTCACCCTGCGGGGGGGGGGGGGGGGGCTGACAGGCCCACCTGAGGTTTTTCTTGAATAACTTTTTACACATGCGGTGTATCTTGCTGAAATTTTCGGTAGCTGAGTTTACAACAACTATACGTATGCTGTAAAATTTAATTGCAATTAATTAAGCAGTTTGGGAGATAATCATGTTTTGATGACGTCATGTTGGTAAAAAAATGAGAAATATTGGAAAAATAGTAGAAAACAGAGTTTTAAAGAAAATTGCAAACGTCAATCATCAAGGATACAAAATGGCATTTCCTTTAACCCGCGCGGCGCTGGGGTCCGCGCCGAACGCGCGGCGCTGGGGGGTAAATTTTACCCCCCCTCGTATCTTCCGAACCAATAACCGCAGCGAGACGCGCAATGCGGCGATCGCAAGCTCTCAACGAGAAGAATCGAATGCATACTCGAAATTCTTAAAATAAGGTCACATGTCAGGTCACGGTCAGGTCAAATGTAAAATGTAAGTATTTTAGTTTTTGGGGCTATACTTTCCATCCAAAGCCTTATATTGCAACTATTATCTCACAAAGTGCTCCAGAGTGTATAATGCATTTCCCTCATTAGTAAAAGTGAGATTGTAAGCAAAGGTTAAGGTCAAGGTCAGGTCACACAAGGTCACAGGTCTACGAAAGCCATGCGACACATGTTGTATGGGTTATTTTACACGTATAATTCGATAAAAGCAGCCATTTTCACAGCCTGACACCATATAATCGTCCTCAGGTCAAGGTCAGGTCACAATAAGGTCACAATTTGAAATTGATTAATCTAAATAAACATTGCATGTTTCTAGACTAGTTTTGTCTTCAAAATACAGTGGTGGCATTTATTTGTCTGTATCTGGTCAGTAAAAGCCAAAAAACGCAATAAAAAAAATGACGTCATGAGTTACTTGTTCTTAGAGAGCCATAAGTCAGTAAAAAATAAAGAAATTGCTTTGAAATTTGGTTTGAACATCGTTCATACTCGGTTCTCTAATATTTCTTCCGTTTTTTTTTGAAAATCTTCAAACAAAAACTTTTGTGTAAATTCTTCCCCCAAAATCTTTTTTTTTTGCATTTTTGGGGGTCAAAAACCCAAAATTTTGAAAATCTGAGATAGCCATGTCAAAGACAATGTTATTTCCCTTCTTTTGGCGCCTTTTATTTGCAATTTTCAGTAACACGCTATTTTCTACGATTTTCCAAACATTTAACGTTTTTTCACCAAAAATGACATGGCATGACGTCACTAAAACGTCATTATCTGCCACAAATTTTCACGATTTTTTTTTTTTTTTAAACGGCAGAAGACGTAGAATTGATGCACCATAAGCTACCGTAAGTTTCACTTTGATATCTGTCATAGTTGTCAAGTTATGGAGAAAATCCGGGAGGAGGGGTAAAATTTACCCCCCCCCCCCCAGCGCCGCGCGGGTTAAAATTGTAATCTCGGATTTTCACAATTTTGGAGTTTTGACTCCTAAAATTTAAAAAAAGACTTATTGTTTTGGAAAAATCCCTACAAAATAAACATTTTCAAAGATGTTAGAAAAACCGGAATATATGTGAGGGAACTGAGTATGGACAATACCCAAAGCAAATTTCAAAGCAATGTCTTTATTTTTGAGTGATGGCTCCCAAGTGTAAGAAACTGATGACGTCATTTTTTTAATAACTTTTTTGACTTTTTTTGACAAGATACGAACAAATAATTACCTTTTCTGTATTTCTGAGCCAAAATTGGTCCAGGAACATCCCTTTTTATTTACATTTATCAACTTGTAATTTTGAGGTTTTCTGAAGTGCAAAATCGCTGTTCTGGACGTGGTAAATCCGAGGTCATTCACTTGACCTGGAAGGTCACCCGTTGATCTGAAACCTAACAATCGCATACTGTTAGATTCCTCTCATGACAGGCAACATCATGCTGGTTCTTACCGTATTGCTCTAAGTTGCTTGGTTTGTAAATTAACGGGGGGGGGGGGCTGTCAGCCCCCCCCCCCCGTAGGGCGAAGGTGAAAAAAGCTCCCGTAGGACCAGACTTGCAATCGTTAACAAAAGGCATGCATATAAAGTACTGAACAAATACATACTCTGAGTCCGAAATACTAAGAACTGCTAGAGGTGCATTGTTTGCATGATGAACGGGCGATTGTTACCTTCCGTGGTGTATGGGAACAATCTGAATATGAGCGGCCCGGCCCAACCCGTGGCGACGCTTTTGAGAAGCTAATATCTCTGCAACCGCTTGTCCGATTGTCAAGCGGTCTTCTTTGCTGAGCAGCCCCATCAAACCTACCCTGTTTAAGACCAGTGCCGACTCATGTGGGTGACCACAAATCATGGGTGGGGTGCCTCTGCACGAGCGCACGTGCTCACCTTTTTGTATCTCAGAAACTACTTGCCCGATCGAGTTGAAATTCACCATACATTTCGTTCGCGTTCGCTCGTTGATCGCCAATTACGGTGCGGTTAGTATCGCGTTACTGGTTAGTATCGCGTTACTGGTTAGTATCGCGTTACTGGTTAGTATCACGTTTGAGACAGCAGCTACTAAATGCTGACAATGAAACTGGAAATATTTTTTTTCATCCATACTTCTTGACTTCGATTATATAGTTCACTAATGCCGATACCGCTGCCGATACCAAATTAAGCTGTGCTGATACCATGTCGATACCCACAAGGCCTTGCCGATATCGCATCCGATATCGATACAAAGTTAAAAAATCCCATATCTTATGTGCATGACTAATCAAGGTATCACAACGTATTCAGAGTCGAGCTACTATGAGAAGATGCAATATACATCTGTCAATGGTCCGCGGCCTTATGACAGATGGTTTTATGGCCCATATTGGTGTCATTCGGACGCGGCCTCCTGACTACATTCCCGCTCCAGAGCCGGCAAGTCATGACAGCGCTGCAGCAGCGCAGGGGGACTCGTAAAATCATCACCAGCATAACGAAACCGGCGACGGCTTTAAATCAACTGGCTTAACCCTCGCCCTACGGGGGAGGGGGAGGGGGGGGGGGGGGGCTGACGGCACCCTCTGAGTTTTTTCTTGAATAATTTTGTACGCATGTGGCGGATCTTACTGAAATTCTCAGTAGCTGAGTTTAACAACAATTATACGTATGCTGTAAAACATAATTGAAATTGGTTAAGCAGCTTGGGAGATAATCATGTTTTGATGACGTCATGTTGGTGGAAAAACGAAATATATTTGAAAAATCGTAGAAAACAGAGTTTTAAAAAAATTGCAAACGCAATTCACCAAAGATACAAAATGGTATTCTCTTTAAAATAGCAATCTCGGATTTGCCAAATTTTGGGTTTTTGACCCATAAAATAAATACAAAATGTAAACACAACAAAATCAAAATTTTCAAACATGTTAGAAAAACCAGAATATATGCAAGAGAGCTGAGTATGGAAAATACCCAAACCAAATTTCAGAGCAATATCTCTCTTTTTGACTGAGTGAAGAAACTCATGATCTCATTTTTTAATAACTTTTTAGGACTTCTTTTGACAAGATACGAACGAATAATTACCTTTTCTGTATTTGTGGACAAAACTGGTCTAGTAACATGCTTTTTTATTTACATTTATCAATTTCTAATTTTGATATTTTTCTGACAGCAAAATCGCTGTTCGTGGTTGATCCGAGGTCATTCACTTGACCTGGAAGGTCACATGTTGACCCGAAGCCTAAAAATCGCATACTCTTAGATTCCTCTCATAACAGGCAACATGCTGTTTCTTACTGCATTGCTCTAAGTTGCTTGGTTTGGAAGTTAACAGGGGGACCTGTTGGGCGAAGGTGAAAAAAGCTTCCGTAGGGCGAGGGTTAACCTGTCCGTGCACCGATTGAGAAGTTGCGACAGTAATTACATTTTATATATTCATTGCGGCCATGATGTGTTCCTGGCATCTGATTTTTATGTTATCGCTCGTTATTGAAGGTTCGTGAATTTTACAGGTAGGTCATTCTCCCTTGTAATTATTTTAAACAAAAAGCAAGAAAGAATAGAAGCAATACGATGACATGGGATGGCATGAAGCGAGCTCATGTGGAAAGACCACACTGTATATAATAATACATTAATATAATAATAATACATAACCAAAGGTTGGTTGAACATTGGACAACACCATTCTTCAGAATTGTGTTTTCCAATGGGAAACAAACCAATATATTCAAATAAGCAATAAATTAACCCAAGGGGTAGTGAGCCAACGAATCTCACTTAACCCACCATTGACTGGGGGTGGGTGGGTGGGGAGGGGGAGGGGGGAGAGAAACGCCCCCTGACGAACTTTCACAATAGATAAAAAAAGAGCTATCAACCTGATACTTTGGGTACCTTCTCCAGCAAAAAAAATGAAGCAATTTCTTTGAGCAATTTGTGAGATATAGCGAATTTAGTGACGTCACTACACACGAGTTTGACAAAAAAAAATCAGCGAAACTTTAACAGAAGCCAATTTCACAAAGAAGTTAGTAATTACAAATGTGTGCAATTACAAACGCAAGAAAATATTGCAAACCTCACAAAAAGTTATTTCACAAACAGTCACCACCTCTGAATTACCAATAGTAAAAAAGTTTGTAAACACAAATGTTAGTAACCAGAAAGTTTGCAATCAAGAACAAGAACTATTAAAGTTTATGGTAATGCAAAATTATTTTATTGTTAAAAATGTTCTTTAACACATATTTACATTGTGGTTAATTTCTTTATTCAAAATAAAATAGGTTATAGTGAGAAATATCTTTTAATTAAAGTTTAATCGGAATGCAAACCCTGACATTAAAAATCAATTTTGGTAAAGCAGCATTTGCCCGTTCACCGGGTGGCGATGCAAAACAACAAAACTCCTCTCAAAAGAAAGATCGTTGGATTTTCTCGACCATTTTTTCACCTAACCTAGCAGATTTCCTACGGCGTAAAGGGTGAAGTTTACTGCACAAAACATCGTTGACCGCTGCAATTCTACTGCGATGCGGTTTCTCCGCGTGGAGGCAATCACATTATAGCGCAATCGGTAAGGTGCACTGGACTTCAAAGCTGGAGATCAGTGTTCGTCACGGGCCCACCAACCCCCAGCCCAGCCCGGCCCAGGCCCATGAACACCAAGCCCAGGCCCGGACCAGGCCCGGTCAAATTGATAATATTGAGGCCCAGGCCCAGTCCGGCCCGTTCAGATTAAGCATATCAATATTTCACAAAACTTGCAATCACAGCATATCCTAGCAATCCTAGCATGTTTACTTGTATACTATAAATGTGAAACAATAAACCAACTATGTTAACCAAAAGCAAGCAAAAAGCCACAGCCACAGCAACAGTGTGTTGCCGTGCAAGTGAACTGCTGGTTGAAATATTTGTTCAGCTCTGACCTGAGCTTCAACATTCTCAGCCCAGGCCTGTCCAGAGCCCAGTGATTTCCTTAAAGTTGAGGCCCAGCCCAGGCCCAGCCCAGGCCCAGCTTAGGCCCAGCCCAGGCCCAGCCCAGGCCCAGCCCAGGCCCAGCCCAGGCCCAGCCCAGGCCCAGCCCAGGCCCAGCCCAGGCCCAGCCCAGGCCCAGCCCAGGCCCAGCCCAGGCCCAGCCCAGGCCCAGCCCAGGCCCAGCCCAGGCCCAGCCCAGGCCCAGCCCAGGCCCAGCCCAGGCCCAGCCCAGGCCCAGCCCCAGCCCAGGCCCAGCCCAGGCCCAGCCCAGGCCCAGCCCAGGCCCAGCCCAGGCCCAGCCCAGGCCCAGCCCAGGCCCAGCCCAGGCCCAGCCCAGGCCCAGCCCAGGCCCAGCCCAGGCCCAGCCCAGGCCCAGCCCAGGCCCAGCCCAGGCCCAGCCCAGGCCCAGCCCAGGCCCAGCCCAGGCCCAGCCCAGGCCCAGCCCAGGCCCAGCCCAGGCCCAGCCCAGGCCCAGCCCAGGCCCAGCCCAGGCCCAGCCCAGGCCCAGCCCAGGCCCAGCCCAGGCCCAGCCCAGGTCCAGCCCAGGCCCAGCCCAGGCCCAGCCCAGGCCCAGCCCAGGCCCAGCCCAGGCCCAGCCCAGGCCCAGCCCAGGCCCAGCCCAGGCCCAGCCCAGGCCCAGCCCAGGCCCAGCCCAGGCCCAGCCCAGGCCCGGCCCATGGCCCATAGGGCCGGCCCAGCCCGTGACGAACTCTGCTGGAGATCCCTGTTCGAATCTCTCGTTTTTTTTATTTTCTCGTCAACTATACCTATGTAAGTATAAACTAAAACATTACCCTAACAACCTCGTCAAAGTAACAACATCACCAAGAAAATAACCTCAACAGCAAAACAATGTCAGTTATATCAATGCAATCACTGAAATTCACAACCTCTGACCAACTGGAATTACAAGTTTGCAATTACAAACATTTCCTCACTTCCTTCAACCTTTGAGAAATAGAACATGTGCAATTGCAAACATTTATATAATCAATATCTTTGTACACTAGTTTGCAAATAGTAAATGGAGATTTACTGCCCTCAAGTTTTGTGAAATCCAAATTACAGACATGTGTAAAATGTATTTGTAATTGCCAAGACATTCTTTGCAATTACACACTTTTTTTCTTTCTGAAATTGGCATCAGATCGTGCACAGCTATATTTGGAGAAAAATGCAATCAAAATATGTTTAAAGATATAAAATGCAAAGGACTACGAAATGGCTATCTCGGAGTTTGGAAAATTTTGGTATTTGGCCCACACAAATACACAGAACAATGTTGTCGGAAAACTGTCCACAACATGTTAGAGATATTCAAACCACCAGAATACATAATCGAGAACCAAATATGGGCAATTCCCATACCAAAATGTCAAAATCATATCATCATTTTTGACTGACTTATGGCTCCTAAAGTATGAGTAACTCATGACATATTTCTTTGAAATTGGATGTTTCGTTTTTCATTTACCAGCTACAAACAAATAAACGTCACCACTGCATTTCTGAGGCTAAACTTGTCTAGAAACATGCCTTTTTATTTATATTTAGCGATTTCGAATTTAGACCTTATGCAACCTGACCATGACCTGAGCTTGACATTAACTTGACTTAAATGAGGTCAGAGGCCAATTTCACAAAGCAAAAAAGTGTGTAATTGCAAAGACTTTTTTTGTCATTAAAAATAATTTTTTACACATGTTTGTAGTTTGGATTTCACAAAACTTCATGGCAGTAAATCTCAATTTACTATTTACAAACTAGTTTACAAATATATTGTTTGTAGAAATGTTTGCAATTGCACATGTTCTATTTTTCAAAGGTTGACGGAAGTGAGGAAATGTTTGCAATTACAAACTTGTAATTCCAGTGGGTCAGAGGTTCTGAATTTCAGAAACTGCATTGATAGTTGACGTTGTTTTACTGTTGAGGTTATTTTTTGGTGAGGTTGTTACTTTGCCCAGGTTGTTAAGGTAAAGGTTTAGCTTATACATAGGTATAGCTGCCGGGGAAGAACCAAAATCCCGAGAAATTCTAACAGGAATCACCAGCATTCAAAGTACCCTGCATTTTACCGATTGCGCAGAACCTAACCTAACCTAACCTATTTTCTTTACTCATACTTTAGGATGTGAGGTGCGCCTCCGCGCGGAGAAACCGCATGACGATAGAATTGCAGCGGTCAACGATGTCTTGTGCAATGTGCAGTGAGCCTTCTTTCTTTACGACGTAGTAAATCGGCTAGGTTAGGTGAACAAATGGTCGAGAAATTCAACGATCTTTCTTTTGGGAGTAGTTCTGTTGTTATCATTATACTCCGCCATCCCGTAAATGGGCAAATTCTGCTTGCTCTAATTGCTTACCAAGATGTATTTTTTTACAGTCAGAGTTTGTATTCCGATTAAATGTTAATTACAAGATAATTCTTCCTATAACTAATTTTATTTTGAATACAAAATAAACCACAATGTAAATATTTGTTAAATCAATTAGTTAACAATTAAATTATTTATCATTAGCATCAGCATACAAACGTTTTTTATTTCAAATTTTCTGCTATACTATGATTTGTGTTTACAATTTTCTTTACAATCGGTAATTCAGAGGTGGTGAATGTTTGTGAAATAGCTTTTTGTGAGGTTTGGAATATTTTCCTTGCGTTTGTAATCGCAAACATGTGTTATTACTAACTTCGTATTGAAATTGGCCACAGGTGGTACAATGACTATCACTATAGACTTCTACGTGTAAAACAACCCATAAAACATGTGTCGTATGACTTTCATAGAGCTTTTGCACATAGTGACCTTTTGTGACCTGACTTTGACCTTGACCTTTGCCAACTCGTTATCAATTGCCAACAATCTCCCTTTCACTCATTTGGGATGTGTATTATACCTTTGTGAGCACTTTGGGTGATAATGGTAGCAATCCAAGGCTTTGGAAATTGTAGCCCATATCCCCAAATACCTAGATGTTGACCTTTACCTGACCGTAACCTGACATATGACCTCAATTTGAAAATTTTGAGCATGTGTTAGATGCGCCTCATTCAGAGCTTTCGAATGCCGCTTTGCCCGTCTCGCTACGATCATTGGTGCGGAAGATAACGAGGGGAGGGGCGATATTCGCCCCCCAGTCAGTGACATTCGGCTGAGATGGGTCAATGACGGGTTAAAATGAAGTTTCGGGGTCAACCAAGTCAACTCTGACTCTACTGAACTGCCCCAAATGTTAAAATGTCCATATCAATAAACAGTGAGTACTTTAAATACATATGCTCAATCTGTTGGGTAAACGGGAAGCCCTGGCTCGTTCTCCCAGCTCCAATGTTGACTCCGTTGAAATGCTATACGCTATGTGCTAAATGCTAAATAGGTTTCGCCTCAACAGTTTTTGTGAGCATAAATTTCACAAAGATGATTTGCTGTTCTTCGGTTAATCTTTAGGATTGACAGTTAATAATCCCAACATCTTAACATTATTTCACGGAAAGACATAATGTTGAGTTATAGTTTTAATTAATTATTAAACTGGACTTTCTCCACAAGAGTTAAGTCGTGCGGACTCGGAGCTTTCGATATGTATTTACATATCTTCGTCAGCGATCGTTCGTAAGAAGCAACGCAATTCTTACGAACGATCGCTGACGAAGATATGTAAATACACATCGAAAGCTCCGAGTCCGAACGACTTAAGTCTTGTGGAGAAAGTCCAGTTTAATAATTAATTCACATTATTTGTAAGGAAACAACATTTCAATGGGCATTAATGACCTTTTGTTTGAAATGTTTTACAAAATCGTAGAAAATCGAGTTTTGATGTTAATTGCAAATACAAAACGTCAAAAGAAAAGAAATTACATTTTCTTCCCAATGGCAATCTCGGATTTTCATTTTATTAACCCAAAAATATTTTTTTTCAGAAGAATCTCCACAAAATAATTTTATGGAAGATATTCAAGAAACAGAAAAAAGTATTAGAGAACCAAGTATGAACGGTACCCAAACCAAACTTCAAAGCAATATATTTATGTTTGATTGACTTATGCCTCCCTAAGTATGAGTAACTCATGACGTCATTTTTTAAAGTTACGTTTGTTTATTTTAGTGGCCATATACAGACAAATCACTTCCACTGCTATATTTCTAAGACACAGTTGGTCTAGAAATATACCTTCTTTATTTAGATTAATCAATTTCAAATATTGTACTTGTTGTGACCTGACCTTGACCTGAGGGCCATTCTATGGGGTCAGGTTGTAAACATGGCTGCTACTATCGTATTGTACGTGTAAAATAACCCATACAACATGTGTCGCATGACTTTCGTGGGCCTGTGACCTGACCTTGACCTTGACCTTTGCTTACAATTTCACTTTTACTTATGCGGGAGATGACAGTTTTACTTTTACTTTGCATTATACCTTTGAGGGCACTTTGTGCGACAATATCTGCGACAAAATCTAGGGCTTTTGATGAAAAGTATGGCTCAAACACTCAAATACCTAAATTCTGACATTTGACCTGACCGTGACCTGATACGTGACCTTATTTGGAAAATTTGGCGTAAAATTTAGTTGCGTCTCATTGAGATCTTTCGATTGCCGCCTTGCTCGTCTCGCTGCAGTCATTGGTTTGGAAGATATCGAGGGTGAGGGGGGTAGAATCTGCCCCCCCCCCCAGCGGGGCGCGTTCGGCTGAGTACCCAAGCGGGGCGCGGGTGCGTTCGGCTGAGTACCCAAGCGGGGCGCGTTCGGCTGAGTACCCAAGCGGGGCGCGTTCGGCTGAGTACCCAAGCGGGGCGCGGGTGCGTTCGGCTGAGTACCCAAGCGGGGCGCGTTCGGCTGAGTACCCCAGCGGGGCGCGTTCGGCTGAGTACCCAAGCGGGGCGCGGGTGCGTTCGGCTGAGTACCCAAGCGGGGTGCGTTCGGCTGAGTACCCAAGCGGGGCGCGGGTTAACATTAGAGCGTAGACTGAACGTTTCAAGAGAGGAGCACCGATATTGCAGATTCCAAAAAAGCGCTTGGCATCCGACGACAGCCAAGTTAAAGAAATGGTTATGAAAACCGGATATCAGTTATAGATGTGAAAGTACAGGGAGATAGAACGGAGACACGGGAACGGGATACGGTGACAGGACACGATAACAGGATACTGGAGCGAGATCCGGGGCATGAGAGAGATAGAGAGTAACGGGGTACTGGAACGGGGATACAGACGTGGGATCCAGGAGTGAGATACGTACGGGAACGGAACATGATCAAGTTATATGTACACTGAAGCATTACGGGATTACGGGATACATAATACGGGGAGGGAAACGGGGCACGGGAACGGGGCACGGGAACGGGGCACGGGAACGGGGCACGGGAACGGGGCACGGGAATGGGGCACAGGAACGGAACACGGGAACGGGCACGGGAACGGGGCACGGGAATGGACCACAGGAACGGGACACGGGAACGGGACACGGGAACGGGGCACGGGAACGGGACACGGGAACGGGACACGGGAACGGGACACGGGAACGGAACACGGGAACGGAACACGGGAACGGAACACGGGAACGGGACACGGGCACGGGATACGGGAACGGGATACGGGAACGGGATACGGGAACGGGATACGGGAACGGGATACGGGAACGGGATACGGGAACGGGACACGGGAATGGGCCACAAGAACGGGACACGGGAACGGGACACGGGAACGGGACACGGGAACGGGACACGGGAACGGGACACGGGAACGGGACACGGGAACGGGACACGGGAACGGGACACGGGAACGGGACACGGGAACGGAACACGGGAACGGGATACGGGAACGGGACACGGGAACGGGACACGGGAACGGGACACGGGAACGGGACACGGGAACGGGAACGGGACACGGGAACGGGACACGGGAACGGGACACGGGAACGGGACACGGGAACGGGACACGGGAACGGTACACGGGAACGGGACACAGGCCACGGGAACAGGACACGAGAACGGGGCACGGGAACGGGACATGTGAACGGGACACGGGACACGGGACACGATATACGGGACACGGGACACGGGACACGGGACACGGGATATGGGAACGTGACACCGGAACGTGACACGGGAACGTGACACGAGAACGTGACACGGGACACGGGGCACGGAACACGGGGCACGGGAACGGGGCACGGGAACGGGGCACGGGAACGGGGCACAGGAACGGAACACGGGAACGGGGCACGGGAACGGGGCACGGGAATGGAACACAGGAACGGGACACGGGAACGGGACACGGGAACGGGGTACGGGAACGGGACACGGTAACGGGACATGGGAACGGAACACGGGAACGGAACACGGGAACGGGACACGGGCACGGGATACGGGAACGGGATACTGGAACGGGACACGGGAATGGGCCACAAGAACGGGACACGGGAACGGGACACGGGAACGGGACACGATAACGGGACACGGGAACGGTACACGGGAACGGGACACGGGAACGGGATACGGGAACGGGACACGGGAACGGGAACGGGACACGGGAACGGGAACGGGACACGGGCACGGGACACGGGAACGGGACACAGGCCACGGGAACAGGACACGGGAACGGGGTACGGGAACGGGACATGTGAACGGGACACGGGACAC
Source organism: Chirona hameri (assembly GCA_036785665.1). Lineage (NCBI taxonomy): Eukaryota > Metazoa > Arthropoda > Thecostraca > Balanomorpha > Balanidae > Chirona > Chirona hameri. Next base: position 16,390 of record JAXIVJ010005002.1, read on the forward strand.
GATATACGGGACACGAGACACGGGACACGGGACACGGGATATGGGAACGTGACACCGAACGTGACACGGGAACGTGACACGAGAACGTGACACGGGACACGGGGCACGGGACACGGGGCACGGGTTACGGGACACGGGGTACGGGATACGGGATACGGAATACGGGATACGGGATACGGGATACGGGACACGGGATACGGGATTGGGGCACGTGAATGGACCACAAGAACGGGACACGGGAACGGGACACGGGAACGGGACACGGGAACGGGGCACGGGAACGGGACACGGGAACGGGACACGGGAACGGAACACGGGAACGGAACACGGGAACGGAACACGGGAACGGGATACGGGAACGGGATACGGGAACGGGATACGGGAACGGGATACGGGAACGGGATACGGGAACGGGACACGGGAATGGGCCACAAGAACGGGACACGGGAACGGGACACGGGAACGGGACACGGGAACGGGACACGGAAACGGGACACGGGAACAAGACACGGAAACGGGACACGGGAACGGGACACGGGAACGGGACACGGGAACGGGACACGGGAACGGGACACGGAAACGGAACACGGGAACGGAACACGGGAACGGGATACGGGAACGGGACACGGGAACGGGACACGGGAACGGGACACGGGAACGGAACACGGGAACGGGACACGGGAACGGGACACGGGAACGGGACACGGGAACGGGACACAGGCCACGGGAACAGGACACGGGAACGGGGCACGGGAACGGGACATGTGAACGGGACACGGGACACGATATACGGGACACGGGACACGGGACACGGGACACGGGATATGGGAACGTGACACCGGAACGTGACACGGGAACGTGACACGAGAACGTGACACGGGACACGTGGCACGGGACACGGGACACGGGACACGGGACACGGGACACGGGATACGGGATACGGGATACGGAATACGGGATACGGTATACGGGATACGGGACACGGGATACAGGACACGGGACACGGGACACGGGATACGGGACACGGGACACGAGACACGGGACATGGGACACGGGACATGGTACACGGGACATGGGACACGGGACATGTAACACGGGACATGGGACACGGGACATGGGACACGGGACATGGGACATGGGACATGGGACACATAACACGGGACACGGGACACGGGACACGGGACACGGAACACGGGACACGGGACACGGGACACGGGACACGGGACACGGGATACGGGACACGGGACACGGGACACGGGACACGGGACACGGGACACGGGACACGGGACACGGGACACGGGACACGGGAACGAGATACGCGATCCGGAATAGGAAACAGAATAGGGGAAGGGCATACTTGAACGGGATACAGGGAACAATACGGGATTCCGCTTCGCGCAATGCAGGCCATCTTGTAACAATAATAGGCAGAGTGCAAGACATATTTTGCATACCATTTCGTCAAAAAGCAATACCGGATTTGGTTGGGAACTAAAATTCGTTATCAAGTACTTGCGAGTACCGGTCGTTAAAAGTGTGGAACGCTTATCAACTTTAATTTGAACCATCATACAACTGAGCAACCGTTTCCTATTCAGCGCGTGTTACACATATTTTACCAATAAATGCATGTGTTTATGGATCGTAATAGTCGTTTTCACGAATGATTTTACGTTTGGGGCGATTGGGGCGTTTGGGGCGATTAGGTCTATAGCTCGTAAGAACAAGGCTTTTCCCGGTTATTTTTGGTATCAATCGCAATTTTATGAATTCATGAATAAGCATACTAGAAGGGATGCATGCAATATTTCCCGTTAGTTTGCTTTGAATATTCAAATTCATGAGCAAATCTGGCAATTTTGTGTTGTGTTAGTTCCTTCTACAAAACATACCGCAAACGCCCTAAAAAGAGGCTAAAAGTATACTAGTATACTAGCTTTGATTAAATCAAATACGCAATTGCCAGTCAGTTAGGGCAAAATTGATGATATTAATGACAAAGAAATATAATATTATGATGAAAAATGCAATGAAATGTCAAAAGCATAGACAGACCTTAATTCAACGTCGCTCCGTCCCGCTGTGATCGTCCTATTTAGAACGGTAACTTCGTTGGTATCCGAAAACCGGAACAATCCTTACGCATTTCGAATCACCCCAAATGGTTTTGAGTTGATTAATTGATTAATTGATGAATCTCATAAGAAGCTGAAAAGACCTCAGAAAAAAACACTTATAAACCCATGAAACATGCGGGCTTTCTGCAGCCACTGGTACTGAAAACTCAAAAATGGTTGCTCTAGATCAAATGGACGGAATAGCTGGGCGCAGACCACGGCTCTGCACATGCGCAACGTGACGTCAGGCGACCGGCCGGCGCCGGAGCCACTCCGGCCGGCTGGTCGCCATGGTGACCAGTCTGCCGGCGCCGGAGCCACGTGTGCAACGTGACGTCAGGCGACTCGCCGGCCCGTCGCCATGGTAACCGGGCGGCGGCGCCTGTGCAGAGTCAGCGCAGAGCCGGAGCCAGCATTCCCGTCATCTTACAACAAATGATCAAAACGAAATCACTAATTATCATTAGTCCTTGCTTTCAAAAAGTGAATATGACTGCAAATATGAATGGACTAATTCATCTAGTTTTCATTGAAATAAGCTATTATTCCTGAAAGCCATGTCGTTGCAAAATATGACCATTTCCCGAACCCCGCACTTCCGGGATTCGAACAAGATGGAGTCGCACCAAACGCCCCAAACCGCCACAGCCATCTGGCATCACAAGAGCTAGTTTAAGATGAAATTGTTAATCTTAAGTAAACAATGGTGTTATCATGAAATTGGAATTTCCAGAAAAATGCATTAATTCATAAAGTTGCGATTGATGCCAAAAATCACCGGGAAAAGCCGCATTCTTACGAGCTATAGACCCAATCGCCCCAAACGCCCCAAACACCCTAATCGCCCCAAACGCCCCAAACGCCCCAATCGCCCCAAACTTAAAATCCTTCGTGAAAACGGCTAATAGCCGTTTTCACAGATGATTTTGCGTTTGGGGTGTTTGGGGCGTTTGGGGCGTTTGGGGCGTTTGGGGCGTTTGCGGCGATTGGGGCGATTGGGGCAATTGGGGTAAATGGGTCTATAGCTTGTAAGAACACGGCTTTTCCAGGTGATTTTTGGTATCAATCGTAACTATGAATGAATGCATTTTTCTGGAAATTCCAATTTAATGATAACACAATAGTTTACTTAAAATTAACAATTTAATCTTAAAGGGAAATAATGACCTTTTCCCACAAAAATGGAGTTAGCACTTGAAATCGCCAGACGAGACCAAAATATATTGTAAATTCATCACATTTTGCATGAAAACTTTCCTACTGAAAGATATTTCAAGTTATAGTTGATAAGCGTTCCACACTTTTAACGACCGGTACTTGCAAGTACTTTTGGTCCTCATCAAACTTCGGGCTTTTCCCGTATTGCTTTTTTACGCAATCGAGTGGAAAATATATTGCGCGTTCTGCTTGCTGTCATTATATGCCCGGCGATCCTCTAAAACTAACAGCGATTGGAAAAAGTGGCAATACAATTGGAAGCTCATCGATGCACATCAACGGCGGCATAGTTAGTGGTTGCGACCATCAATATTTGAAAATCGCTTCATTTGTTTTCAACATTAGGAGTTTTGCATAATTTGTCTGTGGCTGTATATAACACTATGCTTTATATTATCATGAAAAATAATAATTTTCCCCCAAAAAAACTAACAAACAATAACAAACAACTGGCAATTAAATCGGAAGCTCATCGATGCACATCGACGGCGACCTATTTAGCGTCGGCGATTTGTTTACAAAGGCATTGTCCTGCTTCTCGGCGCACTTAACCATTTGTGGCGAGTTGTTCCTGATTATATGCTGAGAAGCGGGTATCGTCAAGGCTATCATCCCATATTCCCGTTTAGTATACCCAAGTCCTGTAGCAAGCTTCGTTAATGACGTCACTGGTGCCATTCTTGTGTAGCATTGCAAAATATATCTGATTTTGAGTTGAAAGCTAATTAAATACTTATTCGAAGTATTTTTTTAAAGTTTGAATGTTCTTGTTAATAATTATTAAAGGCATTGTATCACTGTATTTCATAGTAGTTGACACTTCAGAAACTTATGACGTAATAATATTGCATCCAATATGCATTTCCCTCGCCTTTTGCTACTGTGGCGCAGTGCCGAGTGCTTTGCGAATACTTGCTTGCCCGGGGTTCAAATCATTCCGCCCTTATTTCATTCGAGTTGGTATAGTTTGCATGCTGTTGTTATTCATGACTTATACTGATAGTCAGTCATGCATCACGCATGCTTCACGGATTGCTTCACGGATCAGTTTGATCAGAAACGTCACAGAGCCTCTATAAATGCCCCACTCGATGTAAACAATGGTAGGGAAGGACGAATTTGTCAATGACCTTCATGGAGCACACAAGGTACTTGTTTTGTATTTTTCTCCAAACTTACTACTTTTAATTTGGGAATAATTTTATTTAATTCTTAAATTTAAATAAAATAATTTTAAAACCATAACGGTAGCCTAAGAAATTGTTGCTAACAAAATCAAAAGGTCATTATTTCCCTTTAAACTAGCTCTGGTGTTGCCAGACGGCTGGGGTGTTTGTGCGACGCCATCTTGCTCGAATCCCGGAAGTGGCTGGGTCGGGAAATGGTCATATTTTGCAACGACATGGGTTTCAGGAATAATAGCTTATTTCAATGAAACCTAGATGAATTAGTCCATTCATATTTTCAGTCATATTCACTTTTGAAAGCAAGGATTAGTGATAATTAGTGATTTCGTTTTGATCATTTGTTGTAAGATGACGGGAATGCTGGCTCCGGCTCTGCGCTGGCTCTGCTTAGGCGCCGCCGCCCGGTCACAATGGCGACGGGATGGCCGGTCGCCTGACGTCACCTTGCACACGTGGCTCCGGCGCCGGCCGGCTGGTCACCATGGCGACCAGCCGGCCGGTCGCCTGACGTCACGTTGCGCATGCGAAGAGCCATGGTCTGCGCTCAGCAATGGCGTCCGTTCGATCTAGAGCAGCCATTTTTGAGTTTTCAGTACCAGTGGCTGCAGAAAGCCCGCATGTTCATGGGTTTATAAGTGCCTTTTCTGAGGTCTTTTCAGCTTTTTGTGAGATTCATCAATTAATCAATGAATCAAATCAAAAACATTTGGTGTGATTCGAACTGCGTAAGGATTGTTTCGGTTTTCGGAAACTAACGAAGTTAACGCTCTAAATTGGACGATCTCAGTGGGACGGAGCGACGTTAAATTAAGGTCTGTCTATGCTTTTGACATTTTATTGCGTTTTTCATCATAATGTTATATTTATTTGCCATTAATATCTTCAGTTTTGCCCTAACTAACTGTCAATTGCATATTTTATTTAATCAAAGCTGATTATCTAGTATACTTTTTAGCCTCTTTTGGGACGTTTTCTGTATGTTTTATTGAAGGAACTAACATAACACAAAATTGCCAGATTTGCTCATGAATGGGAATATTCAAAGCAAACTAACGGTAAATATTGCATTGTAAGAGCATATACATATAGATTAATTCATAAAATTGTGATCGATACAAAACATCACCGGAAAAAGTCGTGTTCCTACAAGCTATAGACCTATTTACCCCAAACGCCCCAATCGCCCTAATCGCCCCAAACGCCCCAAACGCCCTAATCGCCTCTTTTGGGACGTTTTCTGTATGTTTTATTGAAGGAACTAACATAACTCAAAATTGCCAGATTTGCTCATGAATGGGAATATTCAAAGCAAACTAACGGTAAATATTGCATTGTAAGAGCATATACATATATATTAATTCATAAAATTGTGATCGATACAAAACATCACCGGAAAAAGCCGTGTTCCTATAAGCTATAGACCCATTTACCCCAAACGTCCCAATCGCCCTAATCGCCCCAAACGCCCCAAACGCCCTAATCGCCCCAAATGCAAAATCCTTCGTGAAAACGGCTAATGCTGAAGCCATTGACAAAAAACACCGGAAGTGATAATGGACTCTACAGGATCCAATAATACCTTTGTTATTGGATCATACAATATTTGGCCATGCATTATTGGATTATTGGATCGGGCGAACAGTTGCATGATAACATATTTAATGGACTCGCGCCTGGAAATTTCTTATTGAACTCGCGTTCGGCTCGTCCAATAACACATTTTTTCTTCAGGCTCTCGTCCATTAACCCTATTTGTAACAGGCTCCTGGCTACCCGTATTTGTAACAGGGGGGGGGGGGGGGGAGCGGATTCCGCCCCCCCCGGAGATCTCGAGATCTACCCGTCCGATTTTCAAAAATGAAACGGTGTAATGTTCCCCTCAACACGATCTACATTTCTGAATAATACAAAAATCTATATTTTGGATAGGGGGGCAACAGGGGGCAAAAACTACAAATTTTAGTGGTATTTTTGATCCAACATAGCTTTCATGTTTATTGACCGATTTTAACACAACTAATAGGAATCGATAGAAATTGAATTGGAAATTGATATATGAAAGTGACGTTTGCAAATTCAAAAATCATAGGCGTGTGCAGGTCACTAAATATGGGGGTGAAGTAAATGCGTAATAATTTTTTTTTGATGTTGTTTTTTGATAAATGAAATCGTATGTGATTGTGACATTAGACAAAACAGTTATAAATCATATTTTTTTGCCATAGGCGTTACCAGGTTAGTGAAAAAGGGAGGTCAAATTGGGAAAAAATTTAACCGCAAAGAAGTTGCTACTCAGCACTATAAATATGTTACTGATCATAGATAGTTCCTTTTTGCATGTTTTACTTCATCATAGGCGTATCCAGGATCCAAACTGGGGCGGCGAAAGACCTTTTGATAAGTATATTATCCGCTATTATGATACTAATTAGTCAACAGTGACTATTTCACTTACAACTTCAATTAACATTGCTTACCCCCTTTTTACCCTACCTGGACTCGCCTATTATCTTATAATCGTTCGTAGAGTAGCCTGTGGTGCGTGTTTCATCCGAAAACTGCAGTATTTTATGTCATTGTACGCCCATGCCTCTTAGTTTCCTTGCAATAATATGACCCCCTTCTTCCATTACTGAGCGCGCCTCTGCAAAAATGACTTTATTCTCTTTTCTGGCCTCATATGTGCATATATCATTATAAGCTAAACGTCTATTGCGCCGTTATCGCTGGCATATCGTCATCACCATGCCAGTCACCCCCCCCCCTTTTCATGTGCCTGAACACGCCCCTGAAACTCTATATGTAATAAATTATGCAAATAATGGAAGCAGAAGCTATCTTTTACATCTTGATAGCTATAAATGCCCCTTACATCGCTCTATTGGATTCCCGCCAAGCATTGAATACTTCCTGGACCCCCCCCCCTCCCCTTTTCAAGCCCTCTGCCATGCAATTTGTATGATATTTCATTAACATCAACTAATTTGCACTTGTTGCAATCACCGTAAACCGATGAAATCCTTCATACTTGAGGCAGTTAGAAAGAAACCGTGAAGATCGCATTTCCGTATTATCGCCAAAAAATCGCCTCCGAACCCACCCAAAACTGTGCCCTGGAACCGCCTCTGTTCAGGTTAAGAACTCAAAATTTTGACTCCAAATGCGGTATTTAATTCTATGAAAAGTCCCAAAATTTCATGGGCCTGCTCCCAGCAGTTCGGGAAATATCTGCGAAAAACATGAGGGGGGGGGGGGGGGGGGGCGGAATCTGCCCCCCCCCCCCTGTTACAAATAGGGTTAAAGTATAATACCTTTCGGTAGAAATGTTTATATGCAAAATGTGATCAATTTGCAATATATTTTGGTCTCGTCTGTCGATTTCAAGTGCTAATTCCATTTTTGGGGAAAAGGTCATTATTTCATTTTGAGCTGCGCAACGCCTCATTTTATTATATTCGAACCGTCTTTGTATTTAAAGCTTTATAGTGGCTTTCTGTATGTATCCCAATTTAATCATAACTCATTGTAAATTTTGAGCTCCCGGTGTGATTTAAATTATATATTAATTATTTGCAAAAATAACCTGTATTCTGATTTGCGAGCCAAATAAATAAGTTCAATTGAGATTGGTCATTGTGGAAAAGGAATAGATTCTAACTGATCTCACCTCGTTGTCTGGTCCTGACTGGAAGAGGTATGTGCTCCTCCCGCGTACCTCCAGCCGTCCGAGTTCAACGTGCTGTCGAGCAAAAAGTGCAAAAAGCAGTATCGTCGTTAACATCCAGGAAGCCACGCTTGCCGGTCCTGCTGCCAGCATTCAAAGCGGAGCCGTTACAGTGTACTATTGGCATTACAGTGTACTATTGCCGTTATAGTGTACCATTGCCGTTACAGTGTACTATTGCCGTTACAGTGTACTATTGCCGTTACAGTGTACTATTGCCGTTAAAGTGTACTATTGCCGTTATAGTGTACTATTGCCGTTACAGTGTACTATTGCATGCAGCGGTGTCTATTTCTCAACACGGTTGGGGGGGGGGGGGGGGCGGGCGGACAGGGACGGATCCAGGAGGCCTATATCAGCCCCATGGCTCGACTATGACGTCTGAAATCGGCCAAACATGGCATGTCCTAATTGTAAAGGAATAAATCAGGAATAGGTACAAAGCAGTTTGGCTAAAATCAGTTCTTAATGCAAAAATAAACAGGGATATGAGCTTTGGAATTGTGTCGGGCGGTGCCTCAAACCAAAGTTTTGGGCCGAGCCTTTGACCGACCAATATGCTCTCTCAGAATGACCGAGACCTTCTCAAACTGGCACAAGGTTCTCTCAGGCCTGACAAAGGCCCTATTGGACAAGTCTATGACATTCTCAGGTATTGCAAAGACGCTCTAATACTCCCTCTCTCAGGCCTCGTAAGGGCCCCCTCAGGCTAGCATAGGTTAATACTTTTCAGAACTGACAGGGGGCCTCTCAGACCGGACGATGATCCTCTGGAAACGATCAATGATAATCTCAAAGAAGCGGATGTTCTTCTCTTTACCGACATCAGGTCTCTCTCGGGCCGGAAAAGTGCCTTTTTAGACCAATTGAGGGTCCTCTCAGAGTGGTAAACGGCCCTCTTAGGTAAGCATAGAGCTCTCCCAGATCTGGCAAAGGTTATTTCAGAACGCAAATTAACCCTCGCCCTACGGGAGCTTTTTTCACCTTCGCCCTACAGGCCCCCCTGTTAACTTCTAAACCAAGCAACTTAGAGCAATACGGTAAGAACCAGCATGTTGCCCGTCATGAGCGAAATCTAACAGTATGCGATTTTTAGGTTTTAAGTCAACGGGTGACCTTCCAGGTCAAGTGAATGACCTCTAATTTACCACGTCCAGAACAGCGATTTTGCTCTTCAGAAAACCTCAAAATTAGAAATTGATGAATGTAAATAAAAAGGCATGTTCCTAGACCAATTTTGGCTCAGAAATACAGAAAAGGTAATTATTTGTTCGCATCTTGTCAAAAAGTAAAAAAAAGTTATTTTAAAAATGACGTCATCAGTTTCTTACACTTAGAGAGCCATCACTCAGTCAAAAATGAAGACATTGCTTTCACATTTGGCATGGGTATTGTTCATTCTCATTTCTCTCACATGTATTCCATTTTTTTAACATCTTTGAAAATTTCGATTTTGTGTTGATTTAAAAAAAAAAATAGGGGTCAAAAAAGCAAAATTGTGAAAATCCGAGATTGCCATTGTAAAGAAAATACAATTTTGTATCTTTGGTGAATTGTGTTTGCAATTTACTTTAAAACTCGGTTTTCTACCACTTTTCAAATATTTATCGTTTTCCCACCAACATGACGTCATCAAAACATGATTATCTCCCACACTACTTAACTGATTTTTATTAAATTTTTACAACATACGTATAATTGTTTTGAACTCAGCTACCGAAAATTTAAGCAAGATGTGTCGCATGCGTAAAAAGTGATTCAAGAAAAAGCTCAGGGTGGGGGGGGGCTGTCAGTCCCCCCGTAGGACAAGGGTTAAGAACTTATTGCTCCAAGGCTTGGGAAATACCGTCTCAAACCAGAAGAGGGACCTCACAGATCGCTTCAGGGTCCGCTCAGGTCTCAGTCCCAGACAATTGCCCTCTCAGACGAGCCTGGGGCCCGCTCAAGCCTGGAATGAGCTCTGTTTAGCATGCAAATATGATATAAGACAGCTAAGGGACCCTCAAGCCGACCGAGGGCTTCGTCAAGCCGACTGAGGACCGCGGCTCATGCCGATCGAGGGCCCCTCAGATCAAACAAGGACCCCTCAAGCCGACTGATGACCCTCTCAGGCCGATCAAGGGGCCCCTCAAGCGGATCTCGGTTACCCTCTAGGAGGGAGGGGGTCATGATCCTCACGCCCCTTGAAAACGCCCTCGGTTGTGGACTGGAGTTACAATCGCAATTTCCAACCGCAATCGTAGCGAGCTCCAATCGCAAACACCAATGCTAGCCTCTAACTTCGACCTATATCTACACAAGTTAGACCCTTTCAGCCCAAGCTACGTATTTCCTCAGCCCGACTAAGGATTCTTTCAGGCCGGCTGAGGGCTCTCTCAGAATGACTCAGAGCTCTTTAGACTTCAATAGCTTCACCTGGGTTCCAGAAAGCCCACTTTGACGTCCAAAGGGCCCACTCTGGCCAGCCCCCAGAGGATCCACTCTGGCTTCTAGAAGGTCCACTCTGGCTTCTAGAGGGTCACCCAGGCCTCCGGAAGGCATACTTTGGCCTCGGAAGGGCTCACTCTGGCCTCTGGAAGGCCCACTTCGACTTCCAGGGGCCCACTCTGACCTCCAGGGGCCCACTCTGACCTCCAGAGGGCCCACTCGGTCCTGCAGAGAGGGGACTCAGTCTGGCCTGCAGAGGTTCCAAAGACGAAAAGTGCGGCCTGATCTGAGCGGTTCTTAGGCTATATTTCAAATGGAAAGCATGTAAACTCATAGACCTACGTGGAGCCCTGTGGAGTCCCACGGGGGACCGCAAAGCCCCAGGTCCTCCCGTCCCTTCACAGCTGATTTATAATTTTGTGAAACGATTAATTTACGACTAAAACACAATTTCTTTAAGTGAATATAAAGATGTTTGGTCGGTACATTCCTTGATTTATCAATTTATTCGGTACAAATCTGACCCTAACAGTATCCGTTGGAATGGAAAACGTAGCAAGGAGGCACCCTAATCTAAAGTGGTTGTTATTAACGTTTACCGCGGTTCATATTAATCCCACAAACCACGCTTAGATGTGAACAATCGCTGGTTTGGGGGCCAAACCCCAAGAAGTCACAATTCTAAAACTTTTTGGATTTCGCTTCTGTATATGCATCAATAGGTGAGGTAAAACAAACTTCCTTTGTAAAAGTTGCGTAGGCTTTCGTTTAAATTAGGAAATGCGCCATTCTTTGAGCGATTTGGGGTGCTTGGCTCTTCCGCCCCCTTGGATACGCCAGTGGCCAGACAACTTGGGGGGGGGGGGGGGGGGGGGTGAGGGGAGGACCATCCGAAAGGTATATAAATCGACACCTATGATTGCATGCATACCGCCCCACATCTGCTGCATACACGGCCACCTGTAAACGTAACCCCAGATTAAGAGCCACCGCCGAGTGACTGGCGCTCGGAATGACGGCTCATCATGATGTGTCTTCATAAAGCAGCGTATCTACTGACACATCTGACACATCTGACACATCTGACACATCTGACACATCTGACACATCTGACACATCTGACATATCTGACACATCTGACACATCTGACACATCTGACACATCTGACACATCTGACACATCTGACACATCTGACACATCTGACACATCTGACACATCTGACACATCTGACACATCTGACACATCTGACACATCTGACACATCTGACACATCTGACATATCTGACACATCTGACACATCTGACACATCTGACACATCTGACACATCTGACACATCTGACACATCTGACACATCTGACATATATGACACATCTGACATCTGACACATCTGACACATCTGACACATCTGACACATCTGACACATCTGACACATCTGACACATCTGACACATCTGACACATCTGACAGCTCGCTGCAGTTGTGATGTTCGTTCTACTGACACATCTGACAGCTCTCTGCAGGCTTTTAGTGACCAGACACAGATAAATAAATGCCACCACTGTATTTCTGAGACAAAAATAGTATAGACACATGCCTTTTGTATTTAGATTATTCAATTGCACATTTTGACCTGCGACCTGATATTGACCTAACTTCACCCAAGGGCAATTATATGGGGTCATGGTGTGAAAATGGCTACTCTACTGCTATCGAATTATACGTGTAAAATAACCCATACATGTGTCGCATGACTTTCGTAGACCTCTTGCCAATAGTGACCTTTTGTGACCTGACCTTGACCTTGACAACTTTGCAATTTACAATGACAATTACAATTACAATTACAATTACAATTACAATTACGATTTACAATACAAAAAACAACTTGCAATTTCACTTTCGGTAATGCGGTAGATGTATCATACCTTTGATAGCTTTTGGTGAGATAATAGTCGTAATCTAAGGCTTTCAATGGAAAGTATGGCCCATCAACTCAAAGTGTAACTCGAAATAACTCGATTTTAACCTTTGACCTGACTGCGACCTGACATGTGACCTTATGTTAAGAATTTCGGGTATCCGTTAGATTTGTCTCATTGAGAGATTTCGACCGCCGCCTTACGCGTCTCGCTGCGGTCATTGGTTCGGGAGATACGAGGTGGGTGAATTAATCCCAACTACCCCAGCAGGGCGCGTTCGGCTGGAGACCCCAGCGCTGCACGGGTTAATACATAGAGCGAGAATCACCACATCGCGCGCCCAACCCTGCTTTTTATGTTGAGCGGGGCTTTGTGGAGAAGTTCCTTCGCAACGAGGGAATATTTAAAGACGCGATGGAGTGTCGATCATTGAATACATAGAGCGAGAATTACCACATGTGTGAGATACAAAGTATGTTGTTAAGATAGATGTAGTTTTTCTTCTCCAATATGCATTCTATCGAATAGTCGATAAACTACTATGGGGAGACCGTAAAAACGTCAAACTGCTGCTGTAGGCGCGAAATAACCATTTGTGGTTGGCACGCTTGAAAACACAAATGATTTTCATGAAATATTTGTGTCAATCCGAAGCACAAAGCATTTGCGGACAGCATAATAAATGTCTGGTATTAAGTGTTTGTGTCAATCCGAAGCACAAAGCATTTGCGGACAGCATAATAAATGTCTGGTATTAAGTGTTTGTGTCAATCCGAAGCACAAAGCATTTGCGGACAGCATAATAAATGTCTGGTATTAAGTGCGGAAGTTTATGTAATGGGCCGTGAGTGTTGTATATGGGGGGCTGGAAATTGAGAATGATTGATAAACATGAAATGAGCTGTTGATACGTCGATAGCTTCAGGCGTGTATACAAAATCTGCATTGTAAGGTAAATGCAAGAATCTAGCAAATTCGCCTATAGCATATTTTATGAATATTACTGCCTGGTGGATCGATATCAATAGACTGTGGAAAAACACAGTAAGTGTGACTGATCGTGGAACTGGACAAGAACAGTTGAAATGAAAATATATCATATCAAGCCTGCCCCCCCCCCCCCAGTCAAATTTCCTTAGACGAGTCCCTGCCTTCACTGAAATTATCCATTGAATGTACTGACCATTCGGATAAAAACAAATACCATTCCTTGACACCTTGATAAAACTAGAAGAAAACGGTAGCATAGCCACAGAGCTCTACATCAAACCCATGTCCTCGCCTATCATCCTTCCATATACGTCCGCCCATCCAATGCAAACTAAAAGATCTGTGTTATACGCACAACTGCTGAAAGCGAAGCGACTCCGGTAGCTCCATCCCGGCCCAAAATCGTGGCATGCAAAACAATGAATCGTTTTTCTCGTCAAACGGATACTCTGCTAAAATAAAAATCAAACAAATTCTTAGTCAAAACACATAACCCTAGACTAAGCCAGATTAAGACAGAGCTGTCATGCTCCCAAACAGCCCCACAACCTCTCGGACACTAAGTACATTAGCCTTCCATACATAGATGACAAGCTTTCGGGACGAAATGATTCCATGGCTAAAGCCTCAAAGCTGCCAGTGCGGATAGCATGGCAGAGTGGCCAAACTCTTAGACAAACTAAAAACTCAGCACTAGCAAAAACCATCGTGTCCAGCAGGCAACACAAAATGTAATTGCTGTATGTCAGGCTTAAAATAAAAATGTCATTCCAAAAACGCAGTATATATGATTACATGTAACCTGTGCACACACAAAACCGCATACATAGGAGAAAGTAAGCGAAGTGTGAGACTACGCTTCAACGAACACCTAAGAGACGCAAAAAAGAACAAGACTAAGAACACCCTTTAGGAGAGCATTTTATGAAGTGCCACCCAAACATCAAAATTAATCAAAACACTCTCATTATTTCGATACTTCAGATTTGCCAAGACATGGCAGACCTCAAAATTGCGGAATCAATAGAAATTCGAAATCACAAACCAGTACTAATTAGTAATTATCATATCATCCTCATGGACATTGGACACTGATTAAACCAGGGCCATATTCAGAACTTCAAACTTTCGCTTACTGTCTTCTGTATGACATTTGTGTGTGTGCACACATTCGGTCTACCACTTGATCTCGCGTATGTCGAATATAATTAATTACCAAACTATTGTAATTATGTTAAATGAATGAGATGGCATACTCACCTTTAGGAATATTATTGTTGTGGTAATGTGTATGTATATGTATATGTGCATATGTATGTATAGACACATGTGTATATGTGACTGAGTGTGCGGGACGTTACCAGGGGTGGTAAAAGTGCTTTGAGTGGCCCGGCCAAAAGGGGCACATACAAAAATGACCCCCGCACAGCTGGGGTCATTTTTTACTTCACGTGAATACCCTAACACCTGGCTGCATGCTCACATCATCCCTATATTTTAACCAGCGCCGTGCCGGGGAGGGGGTAGACACCCCCCCGGTTTTTCGCGGATAGCGGAAAAACGGCGAAGCGCAGCGCCACCATTTTTGGCACAGCTGTTTGTGCATCAATTGTCCACATTATGTTGAAAAAATCATCGGGTTATCTTAGGTCCGGTCACCAGACCAGGTCACGTGCCTCCACCTCCCAAAAAAACTTGTGGTCGTACCACAGAAACAGTTTTAGGATGATCGGTTTTTCACTTACAGGATTTCATAAGTCACATATATCTACAATTCGTGTATCTTGGATTTTTAATATCAGCGACCTAAGGTCGGTTTAATTTCGTGACCTCCCATCATAAGTCTACGGGGAAATATTCAAATGCTTCCTATTCTAAGGAGACGCAAGATAGAAGTCTAATTCTTTTTGGATCATGTTATTATAGAACATCCTTGATGACCTAAGTGTTATTTTTGTTCAGTTACCGCTATAAGGTCAGCTGAGGTCATCCGAGTTCACCAACAGTTTTATGCCAATAACTCTCGACATAATAAGGACAGAGAAGTGAAACTGACACCAATATGTTTATCTCGTCGCGGCACGTCTTTCCATATGCAACATGACCTACTTGAGTCACCACCACTTTACCTTGACCTGAGGTCACATTTTTAAGTTGACCTGACCTTGTTAACACTAATAAGAGGCAAAGCGTTTTGACGAGACAAACACGATGGCGTCAAAGTTATTGCCTTGTCGTTATTAAGTAAAAAGCTATTCGTGATAAACGTTTTTTAAGCCTTTTTGACATTTGATGAGCTCTGGTGCCTAAACTATTGACCTGAGCTCAAATGTGAGGACATTTTGGAAATTGCATTTTTCAAGAGATTTGCATTGCTTGTTTTTTTTTCTCGTTTGTTCCTAGCTATCATAGTTCCTGTGATATCTGGGGGTTTCTGGAGCGAAGTCCTAAAACTTGAAAATCTGACCTTTGATGACCTCTGGTGACCTCAATATTGACTTAAGAAAAACATCTACAATTCATTCGAATATGCTTGTCGGAAGCTTTTGAACGCTTTTTCCGCGTATTTCTAGCTCTTTTAGTTTTCGAGTTAAAGGGGTGGGGTCCCAGGACAGTGAAATCCACTGTCCTGACAGTGGACCTTCATTGAAAATGCACTAACTAGCATCCCGGCCCGCCCCCGGGGGAATCGACTGTCCGGATTTCCCGCGGCGTGCCAGGGGTGGGGCGTTTAGACGCCCTCCCTAAGGTTTTTCTAGGATAGCAAAAAAACGACTGCGCGCAGCGCCGCCATTTTTGGCACAGCTGACATCAATTGCCCACATATTGTACAAATGTTGACCACGGGTCATCTCAGGTCAGGTCACCAGGCCAGGTCACGTGACCCCACCTCCAAAAAAGTGTGCGGTCGTTCCACAGCCACAGTTTTTGGCCGATCGATTTGGTACTTACAGGATTTCATAAGGGTAATAGTACCTACAATTCGTGTATCTCGGATTTTGTTTTATATCGGTGACCTAAGGTTGGGTCAATTTCGTGACTTCCCCATTATAAGTCAATGGGAAAATATTCAAATGCTTCCTATTCTGAGGATACGCATATCAGCCCAATTCCTTCTGGATCATGTTATGATAGGCCATTCTTGAAGACCCAGGTGCATTTTTGGTTCAGTGACCTCACGCGTTGAATCTATCGTCCGTATTTTTGTTTTCGTCGGATTTTTTTTTTAATGCAATTTATTATTATTGGCAATGAAGAGCTGAAACACAACTCCTAATCAAAAAGTAAATGTACATTCATACTGACGTGATGAATATGATGATTAAGTGAATAATACATCTGAAGTGGTTTTGACGATCAGTATTTCTAAGGACATGATCGCTTAGTAAATTTTCACAGAAATGATATAGTAATGATTTTTTGCTGGCATTTTGACCCCCAGGTACTTCATGAGAAGGAGCATTTTGTCCACTACCTTATCCATAAGGACAGAACACTCTACCACCCCTGGACGTTACGGCGACTCCGACCAAAATTATTGCGAGTGATGTCGAGTTGCGATGTTGCACTGACTGACTGGTAGTAATATGTTAGTATGTATGTTGTGCGTGCTCGTTGTGTAGGTTTTTAGTGTTAGTTGTGGTGTATGCAAGACGTTGTTGTTTGGGGTAGTGTTTGCAAAATTATCCCGTGAGTTTCCTCGTTTCATATATTTAATTACTCTCTCTTGTTTATCATGTCAATATCCACTGAAGAAGACTCACAGCCGAAAATATATATTTTGGATTTTTTTCTTCTCTTCATCTTAATATGAGCATAAGGTTAAATTTCGTTCTACTTTCTTTTTCTAATAATGGGGTGGGGGACAGGTAGTGGGTTCTTACGCATAACAAATTTAGCATATTTTTCTCGATTTTTCGAT
The DNA here is from genome assembly GCA_036785665.1 of Chirona hameri. Lineage (NCBI taxonomy): Eukaryota > Metazoa > Arthropoda > Thecostraca > Balanomorpha > Balanidae > Chirona > Chirona hameri. Next base: position 33,892 of record JAXIVJ010005002.1, read on the forward strand.
ATACTGCTCACACATCTTAGCCCGCTTTCTGTCCTAAAACTTCCTCTTAACTTCCCATATGTTTTACCAGTAAGACGCCGAAGTTGGCGATGAACGAGCGAGCGCGAAGAAAATGTATGGTGAATTTCAACTCTATCGGGCAAGTAGTTTGCGCCGGGTCGGGTCGGGCCGCTCATAATCAGACTTTTCCCATACACCACGGAAGGACGAGCGAGCGCTTCGCGCTCGCTCGCAATACAAAATCTTGATTTTGTTTGTGACGTCACGACACTCGTGATTTATGACGGCACTTTTGATTTTCACTATGGTCGTGATGTCACAACTACAAGGACATGAGTTTAATTGCTTTAGTTTTTAGTCATTTTTTTATATTTATTTCGCATTTTTTTATAACAAAACAAAAATATTTACATTATACAAAATCATCCTTGTTTTTATGAACCCCAAAAATTGGTACCTTACAAACATTTTCCCACCCCATTATGCTCAGAATAACGTTTGATACAATTAAAACTCATGAACCAGACTATATTTTGATGGTGGGTGTAAGCTTAGATACCATCTCCATCATTGAGAACCATTTGCCATACACATCTCAGCTCACGATGCAGTGGTCAGCATGTTGAATGCTGGCATGTCTCCTCTCCATCATTGAGAACCATTTGCCATACACATCTCAGTTCACGATGCAGTGGTCAGCATGTTGAATGCTGGCATGTCTCCTCTCCATCATTGAGAACCATTTGCCATACACATCTCAGCTCACGATGCAGTGGTCAGCATGTTGAATGCTGGCATGTCTCCTCTCCATCATTGAGAACCATTTGCCATACACATATCAGTTCACGATGCAGTGGTCAGCATGTTGAATGCTGGCATGTCTCCTCTCCATCATTGAGAACCATTTGCCATACACATCTCAGTTCACGATGCAGTGGTCAGCATGTTGAATGCTGGCATGTCTCCTCTCCATCATTGAGAACCATTTGCCATACACATCTCAGTTCACGATGCAGTGGTCAGCATGTTGAATGCTGGCATGTCTCCTCTCCATCATTGAGAACCATTTGCCATACACATCTCAGTTCACGATGCAGTGGTCAGCATGTTGAATGCTGGCATGTCTCCTCTCCATCATTGAGAACCATTTGCCATACACATCTCAGTTCACGATGCAGTGGTCAGCATGTTGAATGCTGGCATGTCTCCTCTCCATCATTGAGAACCATTTGCCATACACATCTCAGCTCACGATGCAGTGGTCAGCATGCTGAATGCTGGCATGTCTCAAGGTCTGACCAAATTCGCCCATGTCACCCCTCTCCCCAACATTTTCCACTTTCCTCTGTCCAGCTCTCCTGCATGCACTTGACGAGGCCAGGAGGTTTTGCCTTTGTATACATTTAAGTTACTAAAAAAAACACATTGCGGACATCTGACAATGATGAAGAATAACAGTATCTATCTCACGCTGATGCTCTTTGTGAATTGATGTCCCGATTCTTTCTATATAAAATATTTATATCTGGCATCTTAATATCTCTGATTTGCTTGCAACCAAACAAGTAGCAAGGTGTTTGGGTATGCACGTCTCGAATTGAGAGAAGTTCGCTCGGTTAACTTGACCGTGTTTGCATCACCGGCTACTGCAAAAGAAAGCGGCCTCCTCTGTTCTAATGGATGCAGAATGTACAGACTGTTCATTAGACCATTGCATGTGCGGCGCAGCGCAGATTGAGGGCGCCGTGGTCAGCCTGATGGCTGTCGGAGGTCGATCGGAGAGCCAGGTCCCGCTGGATCCTGCGACTTGGCCCGGGGCTCTGCGGGGCTCTGCGGCGCCTGGCGCCGGCCGTTTGTAGAGCGCCGTTTATCTGCGGAGAGGGAGCGGCGGCCCCCGGTGACCCAGAACGTGTCTTCCGCGCCACTTGGGAGAGCTGCGGGCCGCAGAGATGGGCGCCGTGCCGTTACTCGCCTCTGCCACCGCCGCCGCCGGGATGGCCGCTGCCCGCCGGCCGAAGAACGCGGAACTAATCAGGGACTGGCGAGAGTGCGGCGTGTCCGGCGGCGCGTCGGCCCTTCAGTAACGGTTCGCAGCCCCGCCAGCCCCGCCAGCAGCGGCCGGCCGGCTGAACGCTCCATCTCCCGGGAGGAGGTGAATGCTCTGTTGATCTCCTCCAGCCACTAAGTGTCGGAAGTTAAATGAACCGGCTGCAGAGTGGGCCAAGGGTCAGTGGCCCGACCTGGAGACGGTCACGAGAGGCTGAGGCTGCCCCTTCCCGGCTCTAAATCACACTGGACCACCGCTAACTGCTGAGATAAACTACCGCATATCATTTGGATGACTCTCAAACATCTCTCCAATGAGCATGAATATAAGAAGAGGAATCTCAATGTCACTGATACGATTCCTTAGACTTATTAAAGGCTCAGCTGGAAGCATAATACAACGTTTCACTGTTGGGTGTATGTAACAGTTACTTTCACAAACATTATGATATTAGCCACTGTGCAATGATAAAATACACATTCATAAAATGCTTTCACTATGTAAATCAGACTTTCTTGATATCAAAATGATGAATATAACTTTGCCTTGCTTCTTATCTAATCAACCGAAACCTAAAAAAATAGAGTAAAGCCACGGAAAAGACTGACGGTGATCTGAGCGTACAGTGTATACAGTACAGTAGTACAGTACATCTCCGGACATGGAGCGTACAGTGTATACAGTACAATAGTACAGTACATCTCCGGACATGGAGCGTACAGTGTATACAGTACAGTAGTACAGTACATCTCCGGACATGGAGCGTACAGTAGTACAGTACAGTAGTACAGTACATCTCCGGACATGGAGCGTACAGTGTATACAGTACAGTAGTACAGTACATCTCCGGACATGGAGCGTACAGTGTATACAGTACAGTAGTACAGTACATCTCCGGACATGGAGCGTAAAGTGTATACAGTACAGTAGTACAGTACATCTCCGGACATGGAGCGTACAGTAGTACAGTACAGTAGTACAGTACATCTCCGGACATGGAGCGTAAAGTGTATACAGTACAGTAGTACAGTACATCTCCGGACATGGAGCGTACAGTAGTACAGTACAGTAGTACAGTACATCTCCGGACATGGAGCGTACAGTAGTACAGTACAGTAGTACAGTACATCTCCGGACATGGAGCGTACAGTAGTACAGTACAGTAGTACAGTACATCCCCGGACATGGAGCGTACAGTGTATACAGTACAGTAGTACAGTACATCTCCGGACATGGAGCGTAAAGTGTATACAGTACAGTAGTACAGTACATCTCCGGACATGGAGCGTACAGTGTATACAGTACAGTAGTACAGTACATCTCCGGACATGGAGCGTAAAGTGTATACAGTACAGTAGTACAGTACATCTCCGGACATGGAGCGTACAGTGTATACAGTGCAGTAGTACAGTACATCTCCGGACATGGAGCGTACAGTGTATACAGTACAGTAGTACAGTACATCTCCGGACATGGAGCGTACAGTAGTACAGTACAGTAGTACAGTACATCTTCGGACATGGAGCGTACAGTGTATACAGTACAGTAGTACAGTACATCTCCGGACATGGAGCGTACCGTGTATACAGTACAGTAGCACAGTACATCTCCGGACATGGAGCGTACAGTGTATACAGTACAGTAGTACAGTACACATCCGGAAATGGAGCGTACCGTGTATACAGTACAGTAGCACAGTACATCTCCGGACATGGAGCGTACAGTGTATACAGTACAGTAGTACAGTACACATCCGGACATGGAGCGTACAGTGTATACAGTACAGTAGTACAGTACATCTCCGGACATGGAGCGTACAGTAGTACAGTACAGTAGTACAGTACATCTCCGGACATGGAGCGTACAGTAGTACAGTGCAGTAGTGCAGTACATCTCCGGACATGGAGCGTACAGTGTATACAGTACAGTAGTACAGTACATCTCCGGACATGGAGCGTACAGTGTATACAGTACAGTAGTACAGTACATCTCCGGACATGGAGCGTACAGTGTATACAGTACAGTAGTACAGTACATCTCCGGACATGGAGCGTACAGTGTATACAATACAATAGTACAGTACATCTCCGGACATGGAGCGTACAGTGTATACAGTACAGTAATACAGTACATCTCCGGACATGGAGCGTACAGTGTATACAGTACAGTAGTACAGTACATATCCGGACATGGAGCGTACAGTGTATACAGTACAGTAGTACAGTACATCTCCGGACATGGAGCGTACAGTGTATACAGTACAGTAGTACAGTACATCTCCGGACATGGAGCGTACAGTGTATACAGTACAGTAGTACCGTACATCTCCGGGCATGGAGCGTACAGTGTATACAGTACAGTGTATGTACATCTCCGGACATGGAGCGTACAGTAGTACAGTACAGTAGTACAGTACATCTCCGGACATGGAGCGTACAGTGTATACAGTACAGTGTATGTACATCTCCGGGCATGGAGCGTACAGTGTATACAGTACAGTGTATCTACATCTCCGGACATGGAGCGTACAGTGTACACAGTACAGTAGTACAGTACATCTCCGGACATGGAGCGTACAGTGTATACAGTACAGTAGTACAGCACATCTCCGGACATGGAGCGTACAGTGTATACAGTACAGTGTATGTACATCTCCGGACATGGAGCGTACCGTGTATACAGTACAGTAGTACAGTACATCTCCGGACATGAAGCGTACAGTGTATACAGTACAGTAGTACAGTACATCTCCGGACATGGAGCGTACAGTGTATACAGTACAGTAGTACAGTACATCTCCGGACATGGAGCGTACAGTGTATACAGTACAGTAGTACAGTACATCTCCGGACATGGAGCGTACAGTGTATACAGTACAGTAGTACAGTACATCTCCGGACATGGAGCGTACAGTGTATACAGTACAGTAGTACAGTACATCTCCGGACATGGAGCGTAGAGTAGTACAGTACAGTAGTACAGTACATCTCCGGACATGGAGCGTACAGTGTATACAGTACAGTAGTACAGTACATCTCCGGACATGGAGCGTACAGTAGTACAGTACAGTAGTACAGTACATCTCCGGACATGGAGCGTACAGTGTATACAGTACAGTAGTACAGTACATCTCCGGACATGGAGCGTGCAGTAGTACAGTACAATAGTACAGTACATCTCCGGACATGGAGCGTACAGTGTATACAGTACAGTAGTACAGTACATCTCCGGACATGGAGCGTACAGTGTATACAGTACAGTAGTACAGTACATCTCCGGACATGGAGCGTACCGTAGTACAATACAGTAGTACAGAACATCTCCGGACATGGAGCGTACAGTGTATACAGTACAGTAGTACAGTACATCTCCGGACATGGAGCGTACAGTGTATACAGTACAGTAGTACAGTACATCTCCGGACATGGAGCGTACAGTGTATACAGTACAGTAGTACAGTACATCTCCGGACATGGAGCGTACCGTAGTACAATACAGTAGTACAGAACATCTCCGGACATGGAGCGTACAGTGTATACAGTACAGTAGTACAGTACATCTCCGGACATTGAGCGTACAGTGTATACAGTACAGTAGTACAGCACATCTCCGGACATGGAGCGTACAGTGTATACAGTACAGTAGTACAGTACATCTCCGGACATTGAGCGTACAGTGTATACAGTACAGTAGTACAGTACATCTCCGGACATGGAGCGTACAGTGTATACAGTACAGTAGTACAGTACATCTCCGGACATGTATCGTACAGTGTATACAGTACAGTAGTACAGTACATCTCCGGACATGGAGCGTACAGTAGTACAGTACAGTAGTACAGTACATCTCCGGACATGGAGCGTGCAGTAGTACAGTACAGTAGTACAGTACAGTAGTACAGTACAGTAGTACAGTACAGTAGTACAGTACAGTAGTACAGTACAGTAGTACAGTACAGTAGTACAGTACAGTAGTACAGTACAGTAGTACAGTACAGTAGTACAGTACAGTAGTACAGTACAGTAGTACAGTACAGTAGTACAGTACAGTAGTACAGTACAGTAGTACAGTACAGTAGTACAGTACATCTCCGGACATTGAGCGTACAGTGTATACAGTACAGTAGTACAGTACATCTCCGGACATTGAGCGTACAGTGTATACAGTACAGTAGTACAGTACATCTCCGGACATGGAGCGTACAGTGTATACAGTACAGTAGTACAGTACATCTCCGGACATGTATCGTACAGTGTATACAGTACAGTAGTACAGTACATCTCCGGACATGGAGCGTACAGTAGTACAGTACAGTAGTACAGTACATCTCCGGACATGGAGCGTGCAGTAGTACAGTACAGTAGTACAGTACAGTAGTACAGTACAGTAGTACAGTACAGTAGTACAGTACAGTAGTACAGTACAGTAGTACAGTACAGTAGTACAGTACAGTAGTACAGTACAGTAGTACAGTACAGTAGTACAGTACAGTAGTACAGTACAGTAGTACAGTACAGTAGTACAGTACAGTAGTACAGTACAGTAGTACAGTACAGTAGTACAGTACAGTAGTACAGTACAGTAGTACAGTACAGTAGTACAGTACAGTAGTACAGTACATCTCCGGACATGGAGCGTACAGTGTATACAGTACAGTAGTACAGTACATCTCCGGACATGGAACGTACAGTGTATACAGTACAGTAGTACAGTACATCTCCGGACATGGAGCGTACAGTGTATACAGTACAGTAGTACAGTACATCTCCGGACATGGAGCGTACAGTGTATACATTACAGTAGTACAGTACATCTCCGGACATGGAGCGTACAGTGTATACAGTACAGTAGTACAGTACATCTCCGGACATAGAGCGTACAGTGTATACAGTACAGTAGTACAGTACATCTCCGGACATGGAGCGTACAGTAGTACAGTACAGTAGTACAGTACATCTCCGGACATGGAGCGTACAGTGTATACAGTACAATAGTACAGTACATCTCCGGACATGGAGCGTACAGTGTATACAGTACAGTAGTACAGTACATCTCCGGACATGGAGCGTACAGTGTATACAGTACAGTAGTACAGTACATCTCCGGACATGGAGCGTACAGTGTATACAGTACAGTAGTACAGTACATCTCCGGACATGGAGCGTAAAGTGTATACAGTACAGTAGTACAGTACATCTCCGGACATGGAGCGTACAGTCTATACAGTACAGTAGTACAGTACATCTCCGGACATGGAGCGTGCAGTGTATACAGTACAGTAGTACAGTACATATCCGGACATGGAGCGTACAGTGTATACAGTACAGTAGTACAGTACATCTCCGGACATGGAGCGTACAGTGTATACAGTACAGTAGTACAGTACATCTCCGGACATGGAGCGTACAGTGTATACAGTACAGAAGTACAGTACATCTCCGGACATGGAGCGTACAGTGTATACAGTACAGTAGTACAGTACATATCCGGACATGGAGCGTACATTGTATACAGTACAGTAGTACAGTACATCTCCGGACATGGAGGGTACAGTAGTACAGTACAGTAGTACAGTACATCTCCGGACATGGAGCGTACAGTGTATACAGTACAGTAGTACAGTACATCTCCGGACATGGAGCGTACAGTGTATACAGTACAGTAGTACAGTACATCTCCGGACATGGAGCGTACAGTGTATACAGTACAGTAGTACAGTACATCTCCGGACATGGAGCGTACAGTGTATACAGTACAGTAGTACAGTACATCTCCGGACATGGAGCGTACAGTAGTACAGTACAGTAGTACAGTACATCTCCGGACATGGAGCGTACAGTAGTACAGTACAGTAGTACAGTACATCTCCGGACATGGAGTGTACAGTGTATACAGTACAGTAGTACAGTACATCTCCGGACATGGAGCGTACAGTGTATACAGTACAGTAGTACAGTACATCTCCGGACATGGCACGTACAGTGTATACAGTACAGTAGTACAGTACATCTCCGGACATGGAGCGTACAGTAGTACAGTACAGTAGTACAGTACATCTCCGGACATGGAGCGTACAGTGTATACAGTACAGTAGTACAGTACATCTCCGGACATGGAGTGTACAGTAGTACAGTACAGTAGTACAGTACATCTCCGGACATGGAGCGTACAGTGTACAGTACATCTCCGGACATGGAGCGTACAGTGTATACAGTACAGTAGTACAGTACATCTCCGGACATGGAGCGTACAGTGTATACAGTACAGTAGTACAGTACATCTCCGGACATGTAGCGTACAGTGTATACAGTACAGTAGTACAGTACATCTCCGGACATGGAGCGTACAGTGTATACAGTACAGTAGTACAGTACATCTCCGGACATGGAGCGTACAGTAGTACAGTACAGTAGTACAGTACATCTCCGGACATGGAGCGTACAGTGTATACATTACAGTAGTACAGTACATCTCCGGACATGGAGCGTACAGTGTATACAGTACAGTAGTACAGTACATCTCCGGACATGGAGCGTACAGTGTATACAGTACAGTAGTACAGTACATCTCCGGACATGGAGCGTACAGTGTATACAGTACAGTAGTACAGCACATCTCCGGACATGGAGCGTACAGTGTATACAGTACAGTAGTACAGTACATATCCGGACATGAAGCGTACATTAGTACAGTACATCTCCGGACATGGAGCGTACAGTGTATACAGTACAGTAGTACAGTACATCTCCGGACATGGAGCGTACAGTGTATACAGTACAGTAGTACAGAACATCTCCGGACATGGAGCGTACAGTAGTACAGTACAGTAGTACAGTACATCTCCGGACATGGAGCGTACAGTAGTACAGTACAGTAGTACAGTACATCCCCGGACATGGAGCGTACAGTGTATATAGTACAGTAGTACAGTACATCTCCGGACATGGAGCGTACAGTAGTACAGTACAGTAGTACAGTACATCCCCGGACATGGAGCGTACAGTGTATATAGTACAGTAGTACAGTACATCTCCGGACATGGAGCGTACAGTGTATACAGTACAGTAGTACATTACATCTCCGGACATGGAGCGTACAGTGTATACAGTACAGTGTATGTACATCTCCGGGCATGGAGCGTACAGTGTATACAGTACAGTGTATGTACATCTCCGGACATGGAGCGTACAGTGTACACAGTACAGTAGTACAGTACATCTCCGGACATGGAGCGTACAGTGTATACAGTACAGTAGTACAGCACATCTCCGGACATGGAGCGTACAGTGTATACAGTACAGTGTATGTACATCTCCGGACATGGAGCGTACCGTGTATACAGTACAGTAGTACAGTACATCTCCGGACATGAAGCGTACAGTGTATACAGTACAGTAGTACAGTACATCTCCGGACATGGAGCGTATAGTAGTACAGTACAGTAGTACAGTACATCTCCGGACATGGAGCGTACATTAGTACAGTACAGTAGTACAGTACATCTCCGGACATAGAGCGTACAGTGTATACAGTACAGTAGCACAGTACATCTCCGGACATGGAGCGTACAGTAGTACAGTACAGTAGTACAGTACATCTCCGGACATGGAGCGTACAGTGTATACAGTACAGTAGTACAGTACATCTCCGGACATGGAGCGTACAGTGTATACAGTACAGTAGTACAGTACATCTCCGGACATGGAGCGTACAGTGTATACAGTACAGTAGTACAGTACATCTCCGGACATGGAGCGTACAGTGTATACAGTACAGTAGTACAGTACATCTCCGGACATGGAGCATACAGTGTATACAGTACAGTAGTACAGTACATCTCCGGACATGGAGCGTAAAGTCTATACAGTACAGTAGTACAGTACATCTCCGGACATGGAGCGTACAGTGTATACAGTACAGTAGTACAGTACATCTCCGGACATGGAGCGTACAGTAGTACAGTACAGTAGTACAGTACATCTCCGGACATGGAGCGTACAGTGTATACAGTACAGTAGTACAGTACATCTCCGGACATGGAGCGTAGAGTAGTACAGTACAGTAGTACAGTACATCTCCGGACATGGAGCGTACAGTGTATACAGTACAGTAGTACAGTACATCTCCGGACATGGAGCGTACAGTCTATACAGTACAGTAGTACAGCACATCTCCGGACATGGAGCGTGCAGTTTATACAGTACAGTAGTACAGTACATCTCCGGACATGGAGCGTACAGTAGTACAGTACAGTAGTACAGTACATCTCCGGACATGGAGCGTACAGTGTATACAGTACAGTAGTACAGCACATCTCCGGACATGGAGCGTACAGTGTATACAGTACAGTAGTACAGTACATCTCCGGACATGGAGCGTACAGTAGTACAGTACAATAGTACAGTACATCTCCGGACATGGAGCGTACAGTGTATACAGTACAGTAGTACAGTACATCTCCGGACATGGAGCGTACAGTGTATACAGTACAGTAGTATAGTACATCTCCGGACATGGAGCGTACCGTAGTACAGTACAGTAGTACAGAACATCTCCGGACATGGAGCGTACAGTGTATACAGTACAGTAGTACAGCACATCTCCGGACATGGAGCGTACAGTGTATACAGTACAGTAGTACAGTACATCTCCGGACATGGAGCGTACAGTGTATACAGTACAGTAGTACAGTACATCTCCGGACATGTATCGTACAGTGTATACAGTACAGTAGTACAGTACATCTCCGGACATGGAGCGTACAGTAGTACAGTACAGTAGTACAGTACATCTCCGGACATGGAGCGTGCAGTAGTACAGCACAGTAGTACAGTACAGTAGTACAGTACAGTAGTACAGTACAGTAGTACAGTACAGTAGTACAGTACAGTAGTACAGTACATCTCCGGACATGGAGCGTGCAGTAGTACAGTACAGTAGTACAGTACATCTCCGGACATGGAGCGTGCAGTAGTACAGTACAGTAGTACAGTACAGTAGTACAGTACAGTAGTACAGTACAGTAGTACAGTACAGTAGTACAGTACAGTAGTACAGTACAGTAGTACAGTACAGTAGTACAGTACAGTAGTACAGTACAGTAGTACAGTACAGTAGTACAGTACAGTAGTACAGTACAGTAGTACAGTACAGTAGTACAGTACAGTAGTACAGTACAGTAGTACAGTACAGTAGTACAGTACAGTAGTACAGTACAGTAGTACAGTACAGTAGTACAGTACAGTAGTACAGTACAGTAGTACAGTACAGTAGTACAGTACAGTAGTACAGTACAGTAGTACAGTACAGTAGTACAGTACAGTAGTACAGTACAGTAGTACAGTACAGTAGTACAATACAGTAGTACAGTACAGTAGTACAGTACAGTAGTACAGTACAGTAGTACAGTACAGTAGTACAGTACAGTAGTACAGTACAGTAGTACAGTACAGTAGTACAGTACAGTAGTACAGTACAGTAGTACAGTACAGTAGTACAATACAGTAGTACAGTACAGTAGTACAGTACAGTAGTACAGTACAGTAGTACAGTACAGTAGTACAGTACAGTAGTACAGTACAGTAGTACAGTACAGTAGTACAGTACATCTCCGGACATGGAGCATACAGTGTATACAGTACAGTAGTACAGTACATCTCCGGACATGGAACGTACAGTGTATAGAGTACAATAGTACAGTACATCTCCGGACATGGAGCGTACAGTGTATACAGTACAGTAGTACAGTACATCTCCGGACATGGAGCGTACAGTGTATACAGTACAGTAGTACAGTACATCTCCGGACATGGAGCGTACAGTGTATACAGTACAGTAGTACAGTACATCTCCGGACATGGAGCGTACAGTGTATACAGTACAGAAGTACAGTACATCTCCGGACATGGAGCGTACAGTGTATACAGTACAGTAGTACAGTACATCTCCGGACATGGAGCGTACAGTGTATACAGTACAGTAGTACAGTACATCTCCGGACATGGAGCGTACAGTGTATACAGTACAGTAGTACAGTACATATCCGGACATGGAGCGTACATTGTATACAGTACAGTAGTACAGTACATCTCCGGACATGGAGCGTACAGTAGTACAGTACAGTAGTACAGTACATCTCCGGACATGGAGCGTACAGTGTATACAGTACAGTAGTACAGTACATCTCCGGACATGGAGCGTACAGTGTATACAGTACAGTAGTACAGTACATCTCCGGACATGGAGCGTACAGTAGTACAGTACAGTAGTACAGTACATCTCCGGACATGGAGCGTACAGTGTATACAGTACAGTAGTACAGTACATCTCCGGACATGGAGCGTACAGTGTATACAGTACAGTAGTACAGTACATCTCCGGACATGGAGTGTACAGTAGTACAGTACAGTAGTACAGTACATCTCCGGACATGGAGCGTACAGCGTATACAGTACAGTAGTACAGTACATCTCCGGACATGGAGCGTACAGTGTATACAGTACAGTAGTACAGTACATCTCCGGACATGGAGCGTACAGTAGTACAGTACAGTAGTACAGTACATCCCCGGACATGGAGCGTACAGTAGTACAGTACAGTAGTACAGTACATCCCCGGACATGGAGCGTACAGTGTATATAGTACAGTAGTACAGTACATCTCCGGACATGGAGCGTACAGTAGTACAGTATAGTAGTACAGTACATCTCCGGACATGGAGCGTAAAGTGTATACAGTACAGTAGTACAGTACATCTCCGGACATGGAGCATACAGTGTATACAGTACAGTAGTACAGTACATCTCCGGACATGGAGCGTACAGTGTATACAGTACAGTAGTACAGTACATCTCCGGACATGGAGCGTACAGTGTATACAGTACAGTAGTACAGTACATCTCCGGACATGGAGTGTACAGTAGTACAGTACAGTAGTACAGTACATCTCCGGACATGGAGCGTACAGTGTATACAGTAAAGTAGTACAGTACATCTTCGACATGGAAGCGTACAGTAGTACAGTACATCTCCGGACATGGAGCGTACAGTGTATATAGTACAGTAGTACAGTACATCTCCGGACATGGAGCGTACAGTAGTACAGTATAGTAGTACAGTACATCTCCGGACATGGAGCGTAAAGTGTATACAGTACAGTAGTACAGTACATCTCCGGACATGGAGCATACAGTGTATACAGTACAGTAGTACAGTACATCTCCGGACATGGAGCGTACAGTGTAGACAGTACAGTAGTACAGTACATCTCCGGACATGGAGCGTACAGTGTATACAGTACAGTAGTACAGTACATCTCCGGACATGGAGTGTACAGTACATCTCCGGACATGGAGTGTACAGTAGTACAGTACAGTAGTACAGTACATCTCCGGACATGGAGCGTACAGTGTATACAGTAAAGTAGTACAGTACATCTTCGACATGGAGCGTACAGTAGTACAGTACAGTAGTACAGTGCATCTCCGGACATGGAGCGTACAGTGTATACAGTACAGTAGTACAGTACATCTCCGGACATGGAGCGTACAGTGTATACAGTACAGTAGTACAGTACATCTCCGGACATGGAGCGTACAGTGTATACAGTACAGTAGTACAGTACATCTCCGGACATGGAGCGTACAGTGTATACAGTACAGTAGTACAGTACATCTCCGGACATGGAGTGTACAGTAGTACAGTACAGTAGTACAGTACATCTCCGGACATGGAGCGTACAGTAGTACAGTACAGTAGTACAGTACATCTCCGGACATGGAGCGTACAGTGTATACAGTACAGTAGTACAGTACATCTCCGGACATGGAGCGTACAGTAGTACAGTAAAGTAGTACAGTACATCTCCGGACATGGAGCGTGCAGTTTATACAGTACAGTAGTACAGTACATCTCCGGACATGGAGCGTACAGTAGTACAGTACAGTAGTACAGTACATCTCCGGACATGGAGCGTACAGTGTATACAGTACAGTAGTACAGTACATCTCCGGACATGGAGCATACAGTGTATACAGTACAGTAGTACAGTACATCTCCGGACATGGAGCGTACAGTGTATACAGTACAGTAATACAGTACATCTCCGGACATGGAGCGTACAGTGTATACAGTACAGTAGTACAGTACATCTCCGGACATGGAGCGTACAGTGTATACAGTACAGTAGTACAGTACATCTCCGGACATGGAGCCTACAGTGTATACAGTACAGTGTATGTACATCTCCGGACATGGAGTGTACAGTAGTACAGTACAGTAGTACAGTACATCTCCGGACATGCAGCGTACAGTGTATACAGTACAGTGTATGTACATCTCCGGACATGGAGCGTACAGTGTATACAGTACAGTGTATGTACATCTCCGGACATGGAGCGTACAGTGTATACAGTACAGTGTATGTACATCTCCGGACATGGAGCGTACAGTGTACACAGTACAGTAATACAGTACATCTCCGGACATGGAGCGTACAGTGTATACAGTACAGTAGTACAGCACATCTCCGGACATGGAGCGTACAGTGTATACAGTACAGTTTATGTACATCTCCGGACATGGAGCGAACCGTGTATACAGTACAGTAGTACAGTACATCTCCGGACATGAAGCGTACAGTGTATACAGTACAGTAGTACAGTACATCTCCGGACATGGAGCGTAGAGTAGTACAGTACAGTAATACAGTACATCTCCGGACATGGAGCGTACAGTGTATACAGTACAGTAGTACAGTACATCTCCGGAAATAGAGCGTACAGTGTATACAGTACAGTAGTACAGTACATCTCCGGACATGGAGCGTACAGTAGTACAGTACAGTAGTACAGTACATCTCCGGACATGGAGCGTACAGTGTATACAGTACAGTAGTACAGTACATCTCCGGACATGGAGCATACAGTGTATACAGTACAGTAGTACAGTACATCTCCGGACATGGAGCGTAAAGTGTATACAGTACAGTAGTACAGTACATCCCCGGACATGGAGCGTACAGTGTATACAGCACAGTAGTACAGTACATCTCCGGACATGGAGCGTACAGTGTATACAGTACAGTAGTACAGTACATCTCCGGACATGGAGCGTACAGTGTATACAGTACAGTAGTACAGTACATCTCCGGACATGGAGCGTACAGTGTATACAGTACAGTAGTACAGTACATCTCCGGACATGGAGCGTACAGTGTATACAGTACAGTAGTACAGTACATCTCCGGACATGGAGCGTACAGTGTATACAGTACAGTAGTACAGTACATCTCCGGACATGGAGCGTACAGTAGTACAGTACAGTAGTGCAGTACATCTCCGGACATGGAGCGTACAGTGTATACAGTACAGTAGTACAGTACATCTCCGGACATGGAGCGTAGAGTAGTACAGTACAGTAGTACAGTACATCTCCGGACATGAAGCGTACAGTGTATACAGTGCAGTAGTACAGTACATCTCCGGACATGGAGCGTACAGTGTATACAGTACAGTGTATGTACATCTCCGGACATGGAGCGTACAGTAGTACAGTACAATAGTACAGTACATCTCCGGACATGGAGCGTACAGTGTACAGTACATCTCCGGACATGGAGCGTACAGTGTATACAGTACAGTAGTACAGTACATCTCCGGACATGGAGCGAACCGTGTATACAGTACAGTAGTACAGTACATCTCCGGACATGGAGCGTACAGTAGTACAGTACAGTAGTACAGTACATCTCCGGACATGGAGCGTACAGTGTATACAGTACAGTGTATGTACATCTCCGGACATGGAGCGTACAGTAGTACAGTACAATAGTACAGTACATCTCCGGACATGGAGCGTACAGTGTACAGTACATCTCCGGACATGGAGCGTACAGTGTATACAGTACAGTAGTACAGTACATCTCCGGACATGGAGCGAACCGTGTATACAGTACAGTAGTACAGTACATCTCCGGACATGGAGCGTACAGTAGTACAGTACAGTAGTACAGTACATCTCCGGACATGGAGCGTACAGTGTATACAGTACAGTAGTACAGTACATCTCCGGAAATGGAGCGAACCGTGTATACAGTACAGTAGTACAGTACATCTCCGGACATGGAGCGTACAGTGTATACAGTACAGTAGTATAGTACATCTCCGGACATGGAGCGTACAGTAGTACAGTACAGTAGTACAGAACATCTCCGGACATGGAGCGTACAGTGTATACAATACAGTAGTACAGTACATCTCCGGACATGGAGCGTACAGTGTATACAGTACAGTAGTACAGCACATCTCCGGACATGGAGCGTACAGTGTATACAGTACAGTAGTACCGTACATCTCCGGACATAGAGCGTACAGTGTATACAGTACAGTAGTACAGTACATCTCCGGACATGTAGCGTACAGTGTATACAGTACAGTAGTACAGTACATCTCCGGACATGGAGCGTACAGTAGTACAGTACAGTAGTACAGTACATCCCCGGACATGGAGCGTACAGTAGTATAGTACAGTAGTACAGTACATCTCCGGACATGGAGCGTACAGTAGTACAGTACAGTAGTACAGTACATCTCCGGACATGGAGCGTACAGTAGTACAGTACAGTAGTACAGTACATCTCCGGACATGGAGCGTACAGTGTATACAGTACAGTAGTACAGTACATCTCCGGACATGGAACGTACAGTGTATACAGTACAATAGTACAGTACATCTCCGGACATGGAGCGTACAGTGTATACAGTACAGTAGTACAGTACATCTCCGGACATGGAGCGTACAGTCTATACAGTACAGTAGTACAGTACATCTCCGGACATGAAGCGTACAGTGTATACAGTACAGTAGTACAGTACATCTCCGGACATGGAGCGTACAGTGTATACAGTACAGAAGTACAGTACATCTCCGGACATGGAGCGTACAGTGTATACAGTACAGTAGTACAGTACATATCCGGACATGGAGCGTACAGTGTATACAGTACAGTAGTACAGTACATCTCCGGACATGGAGGGTACAGTAGTACAGTACAGTAGTACAGTACATCTCCGGACATGGAGCGTACAGTGTATACAGTACAGTAGTACAGTACATCTCCGGACATGGAGCGTACAGTGTATACAGTACAGTAGTATAGTACATATCCGGACATGAAGCGTACAGTAGTACAGAACATCTCCGGACATGGAGCGTACAGTAGTACAGTACAGTAGTACAGTACATCTCCGGACATGGAGCGTACAGTAGTACAGTACAGTAGTACAGTACATCTCCGGACATGGAGCGTACAGTGTATACAGTACAGTAGTACAGTACATCTCCGGACATGGAGCGTACAGTGTATACAGTACAGTAGTACAGTACATCTCCGGACATGGAGCGTACAGTAGTACAGTACAGTAGTACAGTACAGTAGTACAGTACAGTAGTACAGTACAGTAGTACAGTACAGTAGTACAGTACAGTAGTACAGTACAGTAGTACAGTACAGTAGTACAGTACAGTAGTACAGTACAGTAGTACAGTACAGTAGTACAGTACAGTAGTACAGTACAGTAGTACAGTACAGTAGTACAGTACAGTAGTACAGTACAGTAGTACAGTACAGTAGTACAGTACAGTAGTACAGTACAGTAGTACAGTACAGTAGTACAGTACAGTAGTACAGTACAGTAGTACAGTACAGTAGTACAGTACAGTAGTACAGTACAGTAGTACAGTACAGTAGTACAGTACAGTAGTACAGTACAGTAGTACAGTACATCTCCGGACATGGAGCGTACAGTGTATACAGTACAGTAGTACAGTACATCTCCGGACATGGACCGTACAGTGTATACAGTACAGTAGTACAGTACATCTCCGGACATGGAGCGTACAGTAGTACAGTACAGTAGTACAGTACATCCCCGGACATGGAGCGTACAGTGTATGCAGTACAGTAGTACAGTACATCTCCGGACATGGAGCGTACAGTAGTACAGTAAAGTAGTACAGTACATCTCCGGACATGGAGCGTACAGTGTATACAGTACAGTAGTACAGTGCATCTCCGGACATGGAGCGTACAGTAGTACAGTACAGTAGTACAGTACATCTCCGGACATGGAGCGTACAGTGTATACAGTACAGTAGTACAGTACATCCTCGGACATGGAGCGTACAGTGTATACAGTACAGTAGTACAGTACATCTCCGGACATGGAGCGTACAGTGTATACAGTACAGTAGTACAGTACATCTCCGGACATGGAGCGTACAGTGTATACAGTACAGTAGTACAGTACATCTCCGGACATGGAGCGTACAGTGTATACAGTACAGTAGTACAGTACATCTCCGGACATGGAGCGTACAGTAGTACAGTACAGTAGTACAGTACATCTCCGGACATGGAGTGTACAGTAGTACAGTACAGTAGTACAGTACATCTCCGGACATGGAGCGTAAAGTGTACAGTACATCTCCGGACATGGAGCGTACAGTAGTACAGTACATTAGTACAGCACATCTCCGGACATGGAGCGTACAGTGTATACAGTACAGTAGTACAGTACATCTCCGGACATGGAGCGTACAGTGTATACAGTACAGTAGTACAGTACATCTCCGGACATGGAGCGTACAGTGCATACAGTACAGTAGTACAGTACATCTCCGGACATGGAGCGTACAGTAGTACAGTACAGTAGTACAGTACATCCCCGGACATGGAGCGTACAGTGTATACAGTACAGTAGTACAGTACATCTCCGGACATGGAGTGTACAGTGTATACAGTACAGTAGTACAGTACATCTCCGGACATGGAGCGTACAGTGTATACAGTACAGTAGTACAGTACATCTCCGGACATGGAGCGTACAGTAGTACAGTACAGTAGTACAGTTCATCCCCGGACATGGAGCGTACAGTGTATACAGTACAGTAGTACAGTACATCTCCGGACATGGAGTGTACAGTGTATACAGTACAGTAGTACAGTACATCTCCGGACATGGAGCGTACAGTAGTACAGTACAGTAGTACAGTACATCTCCGGACATGGAGCGTACAGTGTATACAGTACAGTAGTACAGTACATCTCCGGACATGGAGCGTACAGTGTATACAGTACAGTAGTACAGAACATCTCCGGACATGGAGCGTACAGTGTATACAGTACAGTAGTACAGTACATCTCCGGACATGGAGCGTACAGTGTATACAGTACAGTAGTACAGTACATCTCCCTCCGGACATGGAGCGTACAGTGTATACAGTACAGTAGTACAGTACATCTCCGGACATGGAGCGTACAGTGTATACAGTACAGTAGTACAGTACATCTCCGGACATGGAGCGTAGAGTAGTACAGTACAGTAGTACAGTACATCTCCGGACATGGAGCGTACAGTGTATACAGTACAGTAGTACAGTACATCTCCGGACATGGAGTGTACAGTAGTACAGTACAGTAGTACAGTACATCTCCGGACATAGAGCGTACAGTGTATACAGTACAGTAGTACAGTACATCTCCGGACATAGAGCGTACAGTGTATACAGTACAGTAGTACAGTACATCTCCGGACATGGAACGTACAGTGTATACAGTACAGTAGTACAGTACATCTCCGGACAAGGAGCGTACAGTGTATACAGTACAGTAGTACAGTACATCTCCGGACATGGAACGTACAGTGTATACAGTACAGTAGTACAGTACATCTCCGGACATGGAGCGTACAGTAGTACAGTACAGTAGTACAGTACATCTCCGGACATGGAGCGTACAGTGTATACAGTACAGTAGTACAGTACATCTCCGGACATGGAGCGTACCGTGTATACAGTACAGTAGTACAGTACATCTCCGGACATGGAGCGTACAGTGTATACAGTACAGTAGTACAGTACATCCTCGGACATGGAGCGTACAGTGTATACAGTACAGTAGTACAGTACATCTCCGGACATGGAGCGTACAGTAGTACAGTACAGTAGTACAGTACATCTCCGGACATGGAGCGTACAGTGTATACAGTACAGTAGTACAGTACATCTCCGGACATGGAGCGTACAGTGTATACAGTACAGTAGTACAGTACATCTCCGGACATGGAGCGTACCGTGTATACAGTACAGTAGTACAGTACATCTCCGGACATGGAGCGTACAGTGTATACAGTACAGTAGTACAGTACAGTAGTACAGTACATCTCCGGACATGGAGCGTACAGTGTATACAGTACAGTAGTACAGTACATCTCCGGACATGGAGCGTACAGTAGTACAGTACAGTAGTACAGTACATCTCCGGACATGGGGCGTACAGTAGTACAGTACAGTAGTACAGTACATCTCCGGACATGGAGCGTACAGTGTATACAGTACAGTAGTACAGTACATCTCCGGACATGGAGCGTACAGTAGTACAGTAAAGTAGTACAGTACATCTCCGGACATGGAGCGTACAGTGTATACAGTACAGTAGTACAGTACATCCTCGGACATGGAGCGTACAGTGTATACAGTACAGTAGTACAGTACATCTCCGGACATGGAGCGTACAGTAGTACAGTACAGTAGTACAGTACATCTCCGGACATGGAGCGTACAGTGTATACAGTACAGTAGTACAGTACATCTCCGGACATGGAGCGTACAGTGTATACAGTACAGTAGTACAGTACATCTCCGGACATGGAGTGTACAGTAGTACAGTACAGTAGTACAGTACATCTCCGGACATGGAGCGTACAGTAGTACAGTACAGTAGTACAGTACATCTCCGGACATGGAGCGTACAGTGTATACAGTACAGTAGTACAGTACATCTCCGGACATGGAGCGTACAGTGTATACAGTACAGTAGTACAGTACATCTCCGGACATGGAGTGTACAGTAGTACAGTACAGTAGTACAGTACATCTCCGGACATGGAGCGTACAGTAGTACAGTACAGTAGTACAGTACATCTCCGGACATGGAGCGTACAGTGTATACAGTACAGTAGTACAGTACATCTCCGGACATGGAGCGTACAGTGTATACAGTACAATAGTACAGTACATCTCCGGACATGGAGCGTACAGTAGTACAGTACAGTAGTACAGTACATCTCCGGACATGGAGCGTACAGTGTATACAGTACAGTAGTACAGTACATCTCCGGACATGGAGTGTACAGTGTATACAGTACAGTAGTACAGTACATCTCCGGACATGAAGCGTACAGTGTATACAGTACAGTAATACAGTACATCTCCGGACATGGAGCGTACAGTGTATACAGTACAGTAGTACAGTACATCTCCGGACATGGAGCGTACAGTAGTACAGTACAGTAGTACAGTACATCTCCGGACATGGAGCGTGCAGTGTATACAGTACAGTAGTACAGTACATCTCCGGACATGGAGCGTAAAGTGTATACAGTACAGTAGTACAGTACATCTCCGGACATGGAGCGTACAGTAGTACAGTACAGTAGTACAGTACATCTCCGGACATGGAGCGTACAGTGTATACAGTACAGTAGTACAGTACATCTCCGGACATGGAGCGTACAGTAGTACAGTACAGTAGTACAGTACATCTCCGGACATGGAGCGTGCAGTTTATACAGTACAGTAGTACAGTACATCTCCGGACATGGAGCGTACAGTAGTACAGTACAGTAGTACAGTACATCTCCGGACATGGCGCGTACAGTGTATACAGTACAGTAGTACAGTACATCTCCGGACATGGAGCGTACAGTGCATACAGTACAGTAGTACAGTACATCTCCGGACATGGAGCGTACAGTGCATACAGTACAGTAGTACAGTACATCTCCGGACATGGAGCGTACAGTAGTACAGTACAGTAGTACAGTACATCCCCGGACATGGAGCGTACAGTGTATACAGTACAGTAGTACAGTACATCTCCGGACATGGAGCGTACAGTGTATACAGTACAGTAGTACAGTACATCTCCGGACATGGAACGTACAGTGTATACAGTACAGTAGTACAGTACATCTCCGGACAAGGAGCGTACAGTGTATACAGTACAGTAGTACAGTACATCTCCGGACATGGAACGTACAGTGTATACAGTACAGTAGTACAGTACATCTCCGGACATGGAGCGTACAGTAGTACAGTACAGTAGTACAGTACATCTCCGGACATGGAGCGTACAGTGTATACAGTACAGTAGTACAGTACATCTCCGGACATGGAGCGTACCGTGTATACAGTACAGTAGTACAGTACATCTCCGGACATGGAGCGTACAGTGTATACAGTACAGTAGTACAGTACATCCTCGGACATGGAGCGTACAGTGTATACAGTACAGTAGTACAGTACATCTCCGGACATGGAGCGTACAGTAGTACAGTACAGTAGTACAGTACATCTCCGGACATGGGGCGTACAGTAGTACAGTACAGTAGTACAGTACATCTCCGGACATGGAGCGTACAGTGTATACAGTACAGTAGTACAGTACATCTCCGGACATGGAGCGTACAGTAGTACAGTAAAGTAGTACAGTACATCTCCGGACATGGAGCGTACAGTGTATACAGTACAGTAGTACAGTACATCCTCGGACATGGAGCGTACAGTGTATACAGTACAGTAGTACAGTACATCTCCGGACATGGAGCGTACAGTAGTACAGTACAGTAGTACAGTACATCTCCGGACATGGAGCGTACAGTGTATACAGTACAGTAGTACAGTACATCTCCGGACATGGAGCGTACAGTGTATACAGTACAGTAGTACAGTACATCTCCGGACATGGAGTGTACAGTAGTACAGTACAGTAGTACAGTACATCTCCGGACATGGAGCGTACAGTAGTACAGTACAGTAGTACAGTACATCTCCGGACATGGAGCGTACAGTGTATACAGTACAGTAGTACAGTACATCTCCGGACATGGAGCGTACAGTGTATACAGTACAGTAGTACAGTACATCTCCGGACATGGAGTGTACAGTAGTACAGTACAGTAGTACAGTACATCTCCGGACATGGAGCGTACAGTAGTACAGTACAGTAGTACAGTACATCTCCGGACATGGAGCGTACAGTGTATACAGTACAGTAGTACAGTACATCTCCGGACATGGAGCGTACAGTGTATACAGTACAATAGTACAGTACATCTCCGGACATGGAGCGTACAGTAGTACAGTACAGTAGTACAGTACATCTCCGGACATGGAGCGTACAGTGTATACAGTACAGTAGTACAGTACATCTCCGGACATGGAGCGTACAGTGTATACAGTACAGTAGTACAGTACATCTCCGGACATGGAGCGTACAGTGTATACAGTACAGTAATACAGTACATCTCCGGACATGGAGCGTACAGTGTATACAGTACAGTAGTACAGTACATCTCCGGACATGGAGCGTACAGTAGTACAGTACAGTAGTACAGTACATCTCCGGACATGGAGCGTGCAGTGTATACAGTACAGTAGTACAGTACATCTCCGGACATGGAGCGTAAAGTGTATACAGTACAGTAGTACAGTACATCTCCGGACATGGAGCGTACAGTAGTACAGTACAGTAGTACAGTACATCTCCGGACATGGAGCGTACAGTGTATACAGTACAGTAGTACAGTACATCTCCGGACATGGAGCGTACAGTAGTACAGTACAGTAGTACAGTACATCTCCGGACATGGAGCGTTCAGTTTATACAGTACAGTAGTACAGTACATCTCCGGACATGGAGCGTACAGTAGTACAGTACAGTAGTACAGTACATCTCCGGACATGGCGCGTACAGTGTATACAGTACAGTAGTACAGTACATCTCCGGACATGGAGCGTACAGTGCATACAGTACAGTAGTACAGTACATCTCCGGACATGGAGCGTACAGTGCATACAGTACAGTAGTACAGTACATCTCCGGACATGGAGCGTACAGTAGTACAGTACAGTAGTACAGTACATCCCCGGACATGGAGCGTACAGTGTATACAGTACAGTAGTACAGTACATCTCCGGACATGGAGCGTACAGTGTATACAGTACAGTAGTACAGTACATCTCCGGACATGGAGCGTACAGTGTATACAGTACAGTAGTACAGTACATCTCCGGACATGGAGCGTACAGTGTATACAGTACAGTAGTACAGTACATCTCCGGACATGTAGCGTACAGTGTATACAGTACAGTAGTACAGTACATCTCCGGACATGGAGCGTACAGTGTATACAGTACAGTAGTACAGTACATCTCCGGACATGGAGCGTACAGTGTAGTACAGTACAGTAGTACAGTACATCTCCGGACATGGACCGTACAGTGTATACAGTACAGTAGTACAGTACATCTCCGGGCATGGAGCGTACAGTGTAGTACAGTACAGTAGTACAGTACATCTCCGGACATTGACCGTACAGTGTATACAGTACAGTAGTACAGTACATCTCCGGACATGGAGCGTACAGTAGTACAGTACAGTAATACAGTACATCTCCGGACATGGAGCGTACAGTGTATACAGTACAGTAGTACAGTACATCTCCGGACATGGAGCGTACCGTGTATACAGTACAGTAGTACAGTACATCTCCGGACATGGAGCGTACAGTGTATACAGTACAGTAGTACAGTACATCTCCGGACATGGAGCGTACAGTGTATACAGTACAGTAGTACAGTACATCTCCGGACATGGAGTTTACAGTAGTACAGTACAGTAATACAGTACATCTCCGGACATGGAGTGTACAGTAGTACAGTACAGTAGTACAGTACATCTCCGGACATGGAGCGTACATTGTATACAGTACAGTAGTACAGTACATCTCCGGACATGGAGTGTACAGTAGTACAGTACAGTAGTACAGTACATCTCCGGACATGGAGCGTACAGTGTATACAGTACAGTAGTACAGTACATCTCCGGACAGGGAGCGTACAGTAGTACAGTACAGTAGTACAGTACATCTCCGGACATGGAGTGTACAGTGTATACAGTACAGTAGTACAGTACATCTCCGGACATGGAGCGTACAGTGCATACAGTACAGTAGTACAGTACATCTCCGGACATGGAGCGTACAGTGTATACAGTACAGTAGTACAGTACATCTCCGGACATGGAGCGTACATTGTATACAGTACAGTAGTACAGTACATCTCCGGACATGGAGTGTACAGTAGTACAGTACAGTAGTACAGTACATCTCCGGACATGGAGCGTACATTGTATACAGTACAGTAGTACAGTACATCTCCGGACATGGAGTGTACAGTAGTACAGTACAGTAGTACAGTACATCTCCGGACATGGAGCGTACAGTGTATACAGTACAGTAGTACAGTACATCTCCGGACATGGAGTGTACAGTAGTACAGTACAGTAGTACAGTACATCTCCGGACATGGAGCGTACAGTGTATACAGTACAGTAGTACAGTACATCTCCGGACATGGAGTGTACAGTAGTACAGTACAGTAGTACAGTACATCTCCGGACATGGAGCGTACAGTGTATACAGTACAGTAGTACAGTACATCTCCGGACATGGAGTGTACAGTAGTACAGTACAGTAGTACAGTACATCTCCGGACATGGAGCGTACAGTGTATACAGTACAGTAGTACAGTACATCTCCGGACATGGAGCGTACAGTAGTACAGTACAGTAGTACAGTACATCTCCGGACATGGAGCGTACAGTGTATACAGTACAGTAGTACAGTACATCCCCGGACATGGAGCGTAAAGTGTATACAGTACAGTAGTACAGTACATATCCGGACATGGAGGGTACAGTAGTACAGTACAGTAGTACAGTACATCTCCGGACATGGAGCGTACAGTGTATACAGTACAGTAGTATAGTACATCTCCGGACATGGAGCGTACAGTGTATACAGTACAGTAGTACAGTACATCTCCGGACATGGAGTGTACAGTGTATACAGTACAGTAGTACAGTACATCTCCGGACATGGAGCGTACAGTGCATACAGTACAGTAGTACAGTACATCTCCGGACATGGAGCGTACAGTGTATACAGTACAGTAGTACAGTACATCTCCGGACATGGAGCGTACAGTGTATACAGTACAGTAGTACAGTACATTTCCGGACATGGAGCGTACAGTGTATACAGTACAGTAGTACAGTACATCTCCGGACATGGAGCGTACATTGTATACAGTACAGTAGTACAGTACATCTCCGGACATGGAGTGTACAGTAGTACAGTACAGTAGTACAGTACATCTCCGGACATGGAGCGTACAGTGTATACAGTACAGTAGTACAGTACATCTCCGGACATGGAGCGTACAGTGTATACAGTACAGTAGTACAGTACATCTCCGGACATGGAGCGTACAGTGTATACAGTACAGTAGTACAGTACATCTCCGGACATGGAGCGTACAGTGTATACAGTACAGTAGTACAGTACATCTCCGGACATGGAGCGTACAGCGTATACAGTACAGTAGTACAGTACATCTCCGGACATGGAGCGTACATTGTATACAGTACAGTAGTGCAGTACATCTCCGGACATGGAGCGTACAGTGTATACAGTACAGTAGTACAGTACATCTCCGGACATGGAGCGTACATTGTATACAGTACAGTAGTACAGTACATCTCCGGACATGGAGTGTACAGTAGTACAGTACAGTAGTACAGTACATCTCCGGACATGGAGCGTACAGTGTATACAGTACAGTAGTACAGTACATCTCCGGACATGGAGCGTACAGTGTACACAGTACAGTAGTACAGTACATCTCCGGACATGGAGCGTACAGTAGTACAGTACAGAAGTACAGTACATCTCCGGACATGGAGCGTACAGTGTATACAGTACAGTAGTACAGTACATCTCCGGACATGGAGCGTACAGTGTATACAGTACAGTAGTACAGTACATCTCCGGACATGGAGCGTACAGTGTATACAGTACAGTAGTACAGTACAGTAGTACAGTACATCTCCGGACATGGAGCGTACAGTGTATACAGTACAGTAGTACAGTACATCTCCGGACATGGAGCGTACAGTGTATACAGTACAGTAGTACAGTACATATCCGGACATGGAGGGTACAGTAGTACAGTACAGTAGTACAGTACATCTCCGGACATGGAGCGTACAGTGTATACAGTACAGTAGTATAGTACATCTCCGGACATGGAGCGTACAGTAGTTCAGTACAGTAGTACAGTACATCTCCGGACATGGAGCGTACAGTAGTACAGTACAGTAGTACAGTACATCTCCGGACATGGAGCGTACAGTGTATACAGTACAGTAGTACAGTACATCTCCGGACATGGAACGTACAGAGTATACAGTACAGTAGTACAGTACATCTCCGGACATGGAGCGTACAGTGTATACAGTACAGTAGTACAGCACATCTCCGGACATGGAGCGTACAGTGTATACAGTACAGTAGTACAGTACATCTCCGGACATGGAGCGTACAGTGTATACAGTACAGTAGTACAGTACATCTCCGGACATGGAGCGTACAGTGTATACAGTACAGTAGTACAGTACATATCCGGACATGGAGGGTACAGTAGTACAGTACAGTAGTACAGTACATCTCCGGACATGGAGCGTACAGTGTATACAGTACAGTAGTATAGTACATCTCCGGACATGGAGCGTACAGTAGTACAGTACAGTAGTACAGTACATCTCCGGACATGGAGCGTACAGTAGTACAGTACAGTAGTACAGTACATCTCCGGACATGGAGCGTACAGTGTATACAGTACAGTAGTACAGTACATCTCCGGACATGGAACGTACAGTGTATACAGTACAGTAGTACAGTACATCTCCGGACATGGAGCGTACAGTGTATACAGTACAGTAGTACAGCACATCTCCGGACATGGAGCGTACAGTGTATACAGTACAGTAGTACAGTACATCTCCGGACATGGAGCGTACAGTGTATACAGTACAGTAGTACAGTACATCTCCGGACATGGAGCGTACAGTGTATACAGTACAGTAGTACAGTACATCTCCGGACATGGAGCGTACAGTGTATACAGTACAGTAGTACAGTACATCTCCGGACATGGAGCGTACCGTGTATACAGTACAGTAGTACAGTACATCTCCGGACATGGAGCGTACAGTAGTACAGTACAGTAATACAGTACATCTCCGGACATGGAGCGTACAGTGTATACAGTACAGTAGTACAGCACATCTCCGGACATGGAGCGTACAGTAGTACAGTACAGTAGTACAGTACATCTCCGGACATGGAGCGTACAGTGTATACAGTACAGTAGTACAGTACATCTCCGGACATGGAGCGTACAGTAGTACAGTACAGTAGTACAGTACATCTCCGGACATGGAGCGTACATTGTATACAGTACAGTAGTACAGTACATCTCCGGACATGGAGCGTACAGTGTATACAGTACAGTAGTACAGTACATCTCCGGACATGGAGCGTACAGTAGTACAGTACAGTAGTACAGAACATCTCCGGACATGGAGCGTACAGTGTATACAGTACAGTAGTACAGTACATCTCCGGACATGGAGCGTACAGTGTATACAGTACAGTAGTACAGTACATCTCCGGACATGGAGCGTACAGTGTATACAGTACAGTAGTACAGTACATCTCCGGACATGGAGCGTACAGTGTATACAGTACAGTAGTACAGTACATCTCCGGACATGGAGCGTACAGTGTATACAGTACAGTAGTACAGTACATCTCCGGACATGGAGCGTACAGTGTATACAGTACAGTAGTACAGCACATCTCCGGACATGGAGCGTACAGTGTATACAGTACAGTAGTACAGTACATCTCCGGACATGGAGTGTACAGTAGTACAGTACAGTAGTACAGTACATCTCCGGACATGGAGCGTACAGCGTATACAGTACAGTAGTACAGTACATCTCCGGACATGGATGTTGTATTTTCGTTGTTTTGTTGGTTATATTGTTAAAATCGCCTATAATCACATGCAGAAAGCTTCTCCCACAACGCAAGGTTCTTATTTATTTACCTTGTTCTGGTATTCGGTATAATGTGGTAGATTTTACCAAAGCCTTTTGCTAATTTGTCACCTGACTGGAGTACATGTTCCATTTGATTAGCTTGACATCCAGTAGCTGATAAGAGTAGTATTATCTAGTAGTAGACAGAGATAATCGTGACATAGTTATTTTCATTTTTGCTCAACATTGTTAAATTGCGTCGATTGCATGTGTCATATAATCTTAACGACTGCAAGTCTTTCAGTCCCATTCAAATTAATCTAGGGAAGTTGTAATTGTTGAATCTCAAACAAACGAGTTTTATTAGCGACGAACAGTCAATGATTAAATACATAAATACGAATTTCAAAGAAAGAAGACCTGTAAACAACAGATCGACAGAGTGGCAAACCGAAGGCGCCTTGGAGACTGCAACGCAAAATAGATAAACAACGGACCATACGAGGGTACCATAGTTTCGGCCATCCGCGTGTCCTCGTTCCTGAAATCACTACAACTGTTTGTGGTACAAAGTTTTGGAATCCCATCCCACTTATTCTGACCGCCACCCACATCGCCTAAGCATTTGTTAAGGACATGCACAAATCGTATCCGTTTCAATTTTGAAGCTTCTCAGTCAACGGTGTCGATTTTCCAAAACGATGAGGGGGGGGGGGGGACGAACAGGGGCGGATCCAAGGGCGCCCATGAGCGCCGTGGCTGCACAAAAACGAATTAAATCGGCTGAAATTTAACAGATTATTATTTTAAAAGTAAATCTAGAACACTTGTACAAAGTAGAGTTTGTTTTAAAACGGTTCCCAATGAAAAAACAAAGCTCATGAGTTTTATAATTATGTCGGGTACCCCCTCAAACCAACGTTTTTGGCCGGTCTGAATCCGCCATTAGGGCCGTGGCTTTAAATAGAGCCCTTACACAGTAAAATAACAATATCAGCTGTTTCAGTATATTGTGAGGTGATTCGTTTCCGGCTAAAAAATTGTGGGTGAAGATAAAGTTAATCTACACACTCCTTGTTTCCTCATCCATTTATCATTTAACTCAGTATCCGACCCAAACAGTATCCCTTATAAGGAACGATAAGTCTTGGTATGACAAGTATAAACGAATTAAAAATGACATTTTCCTCGTAAACAAAATGCAAGACAAACACAAATTTGATTTGGTTGAGTCTTCAGCCGCTGGCCATTATCAAACCGATTAGCGCTATTTATCTTGCAGTTTGATTACGACGAGGAATGGTCATTATTAACCCGCGCCGTGCCGGTGCTCCGCGCCACCCGCGCCGTGCCGGTGCTCCGCGCCACCCGCGCCGTGCCGGTGCTCCGCGCTACCCGCGCCGTGCCGGTGCTTAAACGCCCCCTGGTTATCTTCCGAACCAATTATCGCAGCGAGACACGCAATGCGGCAATCGAAAGCTCTCAATGATACAAAATATGAATATACTAAAAATTGTAAAAGTGAGGTCAAACATCAGGTCACGGTCAGTGCAAAGGTAAAAATCGACGTATTTGAGTTTATGGGCCATACTTTCCATCCAAAGGCTTCGATTACGACCATGACCACCCAAAGTGCTGCCAAAGGTATGATACACATCCCGCATGAGCTAAAGTGAGATTGTTGGTCAAGTTCAAGGTCAAGGTCAGGTCACAAAAGGTCACTATGCTCAAAATATCTACGAAGTCATGCAACACATGTTTTATGAGTTATTTCCCATGTAGAATTCAATAGCGAGTCATTTTACCACCTGATTTAATGTTCAGGTGGTAGAATGATGTCAATGTCAAGTTCAGGTCACGTTCAGGTCACTGAAGGTAAACGTTTTTAATTGATAAATATAAATACAAAAGGCATGTTTCTAGACCAGTGTTGTCTCAGAAACACAGTGGGCTTGAGCTATTTGTCTGTACCTGGTCAATAAAAGGCAAAAAATGCAATTTTTAAATATGACGTCATGAGTTACCCATACTTTAGATGCCATAAAGCAATCAAAAATTATATCATTCTGAAATTTGGTATGGTAGTTCCCATATGTGGCTCTCTGACATATATTCCGGCTTTTGAATATTTTTGAAAAATTTATTTGGTGGGCATTTTCCCCACAAAAAAAGTGTTTTGACTTTTTGTGGTTCAAAAACCGAACTGTTTTTAAATTTCGAGATAATCATGTTGTAGCTCTTGCCATTTCCTATCTTTTGACGTTTTTGTATTGCATTTTACTTAAAATGTGGCATGTGTACGGTCTGTTACATTTGAGCTGATTTTGGTGTAAAACTCTTGCGTAGTGACGTCACTAAATTCGATATAACTCGATTTTTTTCGACGAAATTGTTTTTTTTCTCTCAGACAACGTAAACGTGATTTAGAAGAAGGTACTCGAAGTTTCACGTTGATAGCACTATTGCTTTTCGGCTATTACGAAAATTCATCAGGGGGGGGGGGGGGGGCGTTACACGCCCCCAGTCAATGGCGAGTTAAGCCTTGAAGAGGCCCTCAATGGATAAAAGGAGTCCATAGTCGATTGCAGTGACTCGAAACCAATTTCGTCCCATTTTCGCACAAAGCGCATATTTTTAAGCACGACGCAATGAGGCAATTGGCCAGTGTTTAGAATATGTTTGTCTATAAAAGCCCATTCTGGTTTGTAAAGGGCCATTCTGGTCTTAAGAGGCCCAATTCAGCCTGCAGAGGGTCTCTGTCAGCATTCAGAGACCCACATTGACCTACGGATGGCCCAACCGCGAGGGCCCACTCTGGCCTCCAGAGACCCACACTAACCTACGGATGGCCCAACCGCGAGGGCCCACTCTGGCCTCCAGAGACCCACACTGACCTACGGATGGCTCAACCGCGAGGGCCCATTCTGGCCTCCAGAGACCCACACTGACCTACGGATGGCCCAACCGCGAGGGCCCACTCTGGCCTCCAGAGGCCCACACTAACCTACGGATGGCCCAACCATGAGGGCCCACTCTGGCCTCCAGAGACCCACACTAACCTACGGAAGGCCCAACCGTGAGGGCCCACTCTGGCCTCCAGAGACCCACACTGACCTACGGATGGCCCAACCTGAGGGCCCATTCTGACCTCCAGAGACCCACACTGACCTACGGATGGCCCAGCCGCGAGGGCTCATTCTGACCTCCAGAGACCCACACTGACCTACGGATGGACCAACCGCGAGGGCCCATTCTGTCCTCCAGAGACCCACACTGACCTACGGAAGGCCCAACTGCGAGGGCTCACTCTGACCTCCAGAGACCCACACTGACCTACGGATGGTCCAACCGCGAGGGCTCATTCTGACCTCCAGAGACCCACACTGACCTACGGATGGTCCAACCGCGAGGGCTCATTCTGACCTCCAGAGACCCACACTGACCTACGGATGGTCCAACCGCGAGGGCCCATTCTGACCTCCAGAGGGCCACTCTGGCCTCCATAATGCCAACTCTAGCATCCAGAGGGCCCACTCTGGCCTCCAGTGGGCCCACTCTGCCTACAGAAGGCCCACACTGGCTTCCAGAAGGCCTAGTCTGACTTGAAGAGAGCGAATTCTGGTTCGTAGAGGGCCAATTTGGCATGCGAAAGGCACAATTTGAGCTAAAACGGTCCATTCTGATATTCTGTCTGGCCTATATTTGCTTTCAAGGTCCAAAGACCCCAACAAAGCTTGAGAGGGACCACCAAAGCCTGTGGGGCCCACGAAAGCCCGAGGGGGTCCACTTTGCCACATGACGGCCCTTTTGACCCAATCCTGGATCCACCAATGAACCCATCCGAGCTAAATTACTCGAATTTGACGAAACCCTTTCCAATGTCCGTTTCTAACATGGTCACCTACCGTCGAAAAGCTCCAAGCCATGTTTATGAGCACATTAAAATAATATCTCACGCCCGACACTCAACACAGAGGTTATTTACATGCGCAAGCTCAAATCGGTGCTAAAACACGGCTTCCAAATCAGTGCTGAATGATTGAAAGAGAAGTCAACTAAACAACTTCACAAAAGAGAGAAGCATTGCTTCGCCGCCATTGCCCGGTTTCGTCGTATGATGTGACGAATGACCATGGTAGTAGGTATTAGGTAGTGAATGTTCTTAAAACTAAAGAATCGATCAGAAGCTTGGTCTTCCATTGATCACCGTGGATGAAACCTGCATGTGCCAGGCAATCTGAGGCGAGAACCAAGAGGGATACAGACCGGCAAAAAGTTGGTTTTGTGTGGGCCAAATCCCAAGAAGCTTCACAAAATTTCAAGATTCATCGGATTTCTCTTCTTTATGCATGCATGGGTGATTTAGAAGAAACAAAAATCGGTAAAAGTTGCTTCTAATTTTATTTTATCAGAACATATGTCAGTTTTTGTCCGATTTCAGGTGGTTGGAGGCATGGCCTGTTTGGCCCTTCCCTTGGATCCGCCAGTGGCCAGACAACATTGGGGGGGGGGGGGGGGGGCGAGGGCACCATTTGGGGTGCCGAACTCAACATTAGGGGAGGGGGCGAAGGCCACACCAAAAATATATAAATCGACACCTATGGTTTCATTGTACGATATGTTTCTCGAAAAGTTGTCAGACCATAGGCCTGTTCGGCATCTAAGATTATTCGACTGCGCATGCGCAGTAGGGCGCACTGAGCCTGGGCGGAGGCTAACTGGCGAACGACGTCAGAAACTATGACGTCATCTCCCGTCATGCTCCTCAGATTGTCTAAGCCAAACATTTCTGGATGTGCCCGATTTTGGAATACAATTTTGACGATATCGGCGCCGGCGACAAAATAAGCGGACACATATCGCGGAAACTGG
Organism: Chirona hameri; assembly: GCA_036785665.1. Lineage (NCBI taxonomy): Eukaryota > Metazoa > Arthropoda > Thecostraca > Balanomorpha > Balanidae > Chirona > Chirona hameri. Next base: position 67,818 of record JAXIVJ010005002.1, read on the forward strand.
TGGATTTTGAGAAGATAAAGATGAGGTAACTCAACTCATCCGCTGATGATCACGGTCTTTGTTGACGTGATTCATGTCATCATCCTCATCGCTACTTGCTTGGTCTTCCATGAAAGCATTGTTGATTAAATCAAACTTAAAAGAAATGAGGAATCCCTCTTCGCTTACCTTCCATCCCGATTACAATATATAAATAAATTATCATAAACAATTCAAAGGCACGTATTTCAGGCGTCACAACGGGATTGCAAGATCTAGGCTACAATACAAAAAACAGAAACTTATAGAAAACCTCCTGGAATTTTGTATAGGCCACTTCTGCATTGCAAATGCAATTGCCCAAGAATATTCGGTCTATCTATGACGTCTCCAAAAGTGCCATGACGTCACTGAAGGTGTGACGTCACTTAAGCCAATAATATTATTATATGCCGAACAGGCCTCATGCCTCACCATCCCGAATGTACCATTAATTTTCCTGGAGACTGTTAAGTGGTCATTGACCCTATTTCCATGGGCAGTCTAAACTGGTTTAAAACGGATAGCTAAAAACGGATGAATTGGTTTCCGGCCATGTAAGTGGGCATATCTCGCCAGCCTGCCAAGATGTTACGAATCCTCTCGTACTAGATGATTGCTGGCGAGATATGCCCACTTACATGGCCGGAAACCAAATCATCCGTTTTAAGCTATCCGTTTTAAACCAGTTTAAACTGCCATGGGAATAGGGTCACTGTCGATATGGAGAGGTTTCGCCGGCAGAGAAGAACTCCCAAAAGCAAGGATGGTGCTGGTGAAGCCTGGAGCGTGGCTGCATTGTCATTTGCTTGATAGTGATGGCGATGATGATGATACAGTCGTGAGGTTGTCATTTGTTTAACCTCAGATGGAAAGGTCCTTGTTTTCCACTCTAACCCAAATGGTGTTTTTGAAAACAAGATGTTTCAAAATTACAGCATTTTGGCGCGTTGTGTTCTGCACAACGGTTATGTGATCTTCTTAAAATGACTGTACCGGAAGCGGTTGTTCTCCATCGCATGTGAAAGCAAACACATCGCATACGCATTACGTATTCAATGAAAACTACTGCAAATGTGCGCGATGTGAGCGGATTAAAAGCTGTTGCATTACTCAGGGGATGTGTATGGCGAGATAGAGGCAGAGTTTTGTTTTACAACACAAACAAAAACATAGAAGAGGTCTTCAGGAACCAACCTTAAATTATTTTAATCATTATCAGACGTAGCAGCATGAATGTTTTTGAAAGCAAAAATAACAACGATATAATTTAAGAAATAAAGAAGTTCTAGGAACAAAGCGAAGTTTCCCGTCAAATAATAAAATAGAACAAAGCGATGTTTCTCGTCGAAGAATAAAATATACAAATTTGTCAGGAATAAAATATACAAATGTTTCAATAATACAAAATAGGTACCAATTTTTCTTAAATTCCTAGATGATATGGTTGTAATTTTTGCATTCGAAAACATTTATGCTACTATGTTTGATAAATATTTAGATAATTTAAGGTTGGATTCTGACGTCCCTTTCTATTTTTTTGGGTGTAAAACAACATGACATTTTCCACTATAGGTATCGCGTCTTCGCGTCTTCTAGTCTATTACCACATCTTCCAGTGGGGGGCATCGCATATTCCACAAGGTGCACCACCTTGCACCAGGGTTCATCACACCGCTCAGTAGGGAATCACGCCTCTCACAATAAAGTGGGTAGCACGGCATCGTGCTCCACAGGGGACATCCATTTCCCTAAGTGGGGAATCACAATCCGAGCATATACCGCATTTGCGGTATTTGCGATGTAGTCACGCCCTTGGCACGCCCTTGGTAAAAACAGCTAGTATACAAATATTAATTATACAAGTCTTATAAAAGTTTTAACCCTTGCCAGTGCAGCGTCCGATACCTAAGTGACCTGCGGGGGGGGGGGGGGGGGTAAGACCCATTGGCGTTTCACCCCTAATTGAGCTAGAGCTTCAATTAAGAAACGAGCGTGTTCCTTGTGACGAGATGAAGCCGTTGATATCCGATTTTAAGATCCGGGGTTATTAGGTGACCTCTGAGGTCATGCCAATGACCCAGATGCCATCCAAATCGTGAATGTGTATAAATGGAATTTTAATCGAGCTAGAATCGTGAATGAGCATATCATTATGCAAAATT
>JAXIVJ010005002.1:75000-77668 GCA_036785665.1 Chirona hameri
GATTAGCTGTTTCGGATCTGCAAAGTAAAGAAGGGGTAGTTAAGCCTGTTCTGGAGTCCATATCACGTAAGTTTTGCATCGAACTTACATTTCAGCACTGGCATCACAATATCTGGTCTATCGCTGGGATGTTTCCATTTTTGTTTGACTCACAAATCGTACACAAATCGCAACAAATGAAAAGGAAAGAAAACCCTGCATGCTCAATATTGTGTTGTATTTCGTAAATTGACGTCCATACTACATAGTGAGAATTTACGATACCATAGCTGGTAGTTTTCAACCCTCTATCACACGTCAATACGAGTAAAAGATGTGCACTTTTTTAAATTATAATTTTGCCGACTCACGTAAACGGGTTACTAGCCAATTTTCGAGGCCAGTCTTTTTCCGACTTAATCACATCACTCAACTCAATTCGACTCAATCACATGTATTCGGGAAACAGTGTTGATTGCGAGAAGGCCGGCCTCAGCGGCCGCCGGACCTTATAGGTCGACCCTGGCAGCAACCAGCCGGCCGTCACGCTGCTAACAGTGCCGGACCTTATAGGGCGACCCTGGCAGCGACCAGCCGGCCGTCACGCTGCTAACAGTGCCGGACCTTATAGGTCGACCCTGGCAGTGGCCAGCCGGCCGTCACGCTGCTAACAGTGCCGGACCTTATAGGTCGACCCTGGCAGCGACCAGCCGGCCGTCACGCTGCTAACAGTGCCGAACCTTATAGGTCGACCCTGGCAGCGACCAGCCGGCCGTCACGCTGCTAACAGTGCCGGACCTTATAGGTCGACCCTGGCAGCGACCTGCCGGCCGTCACGCGGCTAACAGTGCCGAACCTTATAGGTCGACCCTGGCAGCGACCTGCCGGCCGTCACGCGGCTAACAGTGCCGGACCTTATAGGTCGACCCTGGCAGTGGCCAGCCGGCCGTCACGCTGCTAACAGTGCCGAACCTTATAGGTCGACCCTGGCAGCGACCTGCCGGCCGTCACGCGGCTAACAGTGCCGAACCTTATAGGTCGACCCTGGCAGCGACCAGCCGGCCGTCACGCTGCTAACAGTGCCGGACCTTATAGGTCGACCCTGGCAGCGACCTGCCGGCCGTCACGCTGCTAACAGTGCCGGACCTTATAGGGCGACCCTGGCAGCGACCAGCCGGCCGTCACGCTGCTAACAGTGCCGGACCTTATAGGGCGACCCTGGCAGTGGCCAGCCGGCCGTCACGCTGCTAACAGTGCCGGACCTTATAGGTCGACCCTGGCAGCGACCTGCCGGCCGTCACGCGGCTAACAGTCCAGCGTGTATCTAATCAACAGAAGAATGTAAGTACGTTTACGAAGTCTTACGGCGTACAGATACAACAATGGTACAAGCAGAAATATAGACGTTGAGGGCCAAAGGTGATGTAGGCATGAGTCCAGAAGAGTGGAGCCAATGGAGTCCAAACATTATATTTCCTTTTACTCCAGCGAAGTAGTGGATGGGAGGGGACCGACATCCCTTCAAAACAAGCATTTATGTAACAAAGTAAACATGTAGCTTGTGTTAGTGACGAGTGGACCACTATGACTGCTAATAGCAATTTCTAATACAAATTCTAAAAATAAGGAAACCAAATACTCATCTCACTTTTCTAATGAAAAAGTTTGCCTTCTTTTCTCACCTCGACCAGGGGCCTGCGCGGAGACGAAAATAATGAATAATGCTCCAATTACAAAACACCGAAAATACATTTGAGCCGGGTATACCGCACAGCAAGACTTCAAAGCCAGCAAACGTTGTTGCCTCTCGGTTTGCTAGGTAGCGTCTGTTCCGTGCGTACAGCCGCATGCGAATATAAGCGCATCGTGTTGTCAGTTTTTGCTCATCTAACCAGCTGTCAAGCGGCTTGATTGCGTGCCGACCAGATAGCTGTCATAATGCAGGTTGAATTAATATAGTAAAGCTAATTCTGGAAAATTGCAGTCTGTTTTTTCCCATTGAATAAATATAACCATGTCATAATCTACCGGAGTATTTCTCATAACGCTACTTACTGGGTGTATTTTAATTATCTATCTCGTATCTCCGTATCTTAAAGTGTGATTATAAAAAAACTTCGATAAGATCCAACCAGGGACTCGTCTAACATGTTAACTGCGGGGCAAAACCCCAGCAGTCACGGATCCTGCCCCCCCCCCCCCCCAGTCGAGGCAAAACACGGCCACTGGTTGGGGGGGAAAGTTAAAACAGGAACAAGTGATAATTGTTGCCGAAATGCGCATTTGAACTGCTCTGCGCAAGTTATAGGACAGGGATGTTATATGATCCTATTCAGTTGAGGTGGCTTCACCCCCCCCCCCCCATTTGGACGTGAAAGTTGGTCAAATCCGGGGAGAAATCTGTATTTTTGTGGATTTTCATGGTACTTTAATCGATTTTTCCCAGCTCAGCCCCCCTGACTTTTCTGGAGAAGCTACACCCCTGTTATAGGCTAAAAGACCAGATGCACACACATAGACATACAGACACCTAGCCAAAATTTCGTCCAGGTGGATGCGGCGCCTCCAAAGAGCCCTTTCCCAAGCGTTGAAAGGTCCAAACAAAACGGATGAAAAAGCATGTTACAAGGATGGAAAATGTAGTATGACAGGTATGGCATGAGCCATACCAACATTTAGGACCTGGAGT
>JAXIVJ010005003.1:0-77657 GCA_036785665.1 Chirona hameri
TTGCAACCGTCAATAAATGCGAAAGTCTGTCCGAGCTGTGCGAATTGGCGTATTTTGTCTCAAGATTAAGACTGCTCTGCATAATGCGTCTTCTTGACTCTTGAGTCGTGAATGTCACATCGAAATCACTCATTTTCTAGCCGTACGTCTGTCGTCTGTGTATGTGTCCTAATTTCTTTAGCCACACGCACAGCACAGACGGCGGAACCGATGACGGTGAAATTTGCACACACTACAGCTTCAAGCTTTGTGACGATCCACGGCAGAAAAAAAAATCAAGTCGCTCCGATGCCGGTGTCGGTCACAGCACGCGCCAGAAGGGGCATGTTTTCCTTCTCTCGCAATGCTCATGGGCGTCACCACCACTACGGGCAGTACGGATAAGTGACCGTACAAGTTGGCGAACCTCCAAAAACTTGTACGGACTGTCCGTACAAGTTTGCGGAACCATTTGAAGGTGCGGAATTATAGATATCGATACCTGAAATGTGTATATTATAATGGGGTGGGCAGCGGTGTCGATTTCTCAAAACGGTTGGGGGTTGGGGGCGAACACACTGGCGGATTCAGCCTCTCTCCAGAGTAATTTTATTATCAACTAAACATATACAACGAAAGAAACAGTGTTGGATTGGCGCAAAAGCAAACACTTGCATTAAAGCGCCTCTCCATGGAACTAAATTGCAATGACAAACAAAAGCAATGACGTGAGAGTAACAACGAAAATGCTGAAAAGAAACTATCCAGGAAAAGATAATTAGACTGAGCCGACCCCGCCACCAGCCCGACGAGCAACCATTAAATACCTTGTAGGTAGGTAGCCCAGGCGCCGGGCAGCTTGGGTCGGGTCAGCTTGTAGAAACGATGTGTCGTGTTATGTTGACGAGCTGAAGCGACAAGTACGCATGATAAATGTTTGGAAATGGTGAGCAGTGATTGTTTCCTGGCCTTTGTTAACATTTTCGCCGAAAAGGAGAATGTTAATTTTCCTTTTAGTCGAGAGGTTATCGAAATTAGGTATTCATATTCTTATCGAATTTCCGGCGTGCAGCACCACCGTTTCTGGCACAGCTGTTTCGGCATGAATTGCGCGCACCTTAAAGGAAATAGTTCACCTTCGGAAAATTTTCAGAACACGATTTTATTAGATTTTTTAATACAGTTTCTTTTTTTCTTTTCAAAAATGGTCTTACATCGCGCCAATTCAGGACAGAAGGTTGTAAATTATTAGTGTTATGGTGTGCGTTATTGGTCTGCGCATGCGCCCTGGTAGTGCTCGCACTCTCAGACGGTACGGTATATCATATATGCGCCGCATTCCTTCGCCAAAAAGTCAAATATCTTCGGCTGGAGAGTCTTTTCAGCCAAGAAAAGTTGCAGATAAGGATTTCTCAACACGGGCTACACAACTGCTATTTCAGTTCAAAATCCCATGTTGAAGGTGAACTATTTCCTTTAAATAGGTCTTCTCGGTGAGCGTTGTGTAGGGTGCACCAGAGTATGTAGTGGTTGGTGTCTTCGTGATGGTGTCCGCAACTGCACGATGGGCTTGGTGTGTTGTGGTGTTGTATTTGGAAAAGATGTGCGTTCAATGTTGCTAATCCTATGCGCAGTCTTGTGTGATGTGTGTTGCCTACTTGTGTGCCATACGAGTGTAAATGTGGTGACTGGTGCCCCAAATCGCTGCCAGACTTGACGAGCAAAGTCAGAGCGGGATCCCGGGACCCCCCTCTCCGTGGGGGGATCTTTTTGGTGGCTAAAAGGTACCCCCATTGTTTTCCTCCGCGGATTTGGGTCTGCCACCTTATGTTCGTATTTGAGCTTAAAGGAAATAGTTCACCTTCGGAAGAAAAAAATTCAGAACCCGATTTATTATCTTTTTTAATACAGTTTCTTTTTTTCTTTTTAAAAATGGTCCTACATCGCGCCAATTCAGGACAGAAGCTTGTAAATTATGAATTGTATTGTGTGCGTTATTGGTCTGCGCATGCTCCATGCAGTGCTGGCACAATTCAGACGGTAGGTACGGTGTATCATATATGCGCCGTATTCCTTCGCCAAAAAGTCAAATATCTTCGGCTGGAGAGTCTTTTCAGTCAAGAAAACAGTCAAGATAAGGATTTCTGAACACGGGCTACAAAACTGCTATCTCAGTTTAAAACTAATGTTGAAGGTGGGCTATTTCCTTTAAAGGAAATAGTTCACCTTCGGAATTTTTTTTCAGAACACGATTTTATTATATTTTTTAATACAGTTTCTTTTTTTCTTTTCAAAAATGGTCCTACATCGCGCCAATTCAGGACAGAAGGTCGTACATTATTAATGTTATGGTCCCGACCCCACCCCCCGAACGGGCCCGCTCGCCTCCTTATGTGGCGAACGGATGGACTCCCGTTCAGAACGATCAACCCGTTCCATGTCCGGCGCTGGCTGGTCGCCATCTGTGGTGGCGACGTTGACAGCGCAAAGCCCATCCGATCAGGAGCCCTCCTGATCGAGACGCTGACGTCCGAACAGAACGTCCGTCTGATGGGTCGGACAACCTTCAACGGAGCGAAGGTCGCCGTGGAAGCCCCGGCGCACCTAAACTCCGTGGAGGGTCTGGTGTGGTGCCCAGACGTGGCCACCCTCTCGGAGGACAACCTCCTCCGAGAGCTCGCACACCAAGGGGTGTGCGAGGTCACGCGCCTCTCGCCCACAAAAAAGCGACCCGATCAGCCCAACCCGCTGATTCGGCTCCGCTTCAGAGGCAGGGAGCTGCCTACCCACATCCATTGTGGGTACGTGGCCGCCCCCGTCAGGGAGTGGATCCCCCCCCCCCCCCGGCAGTGTCAGCAGTGCTGGCACTACGGCCACCTAAAGTGGACCTGCCGGGTGCGCACCGCCACCTGTGGACGGTGCGCAGGCGAGCACGGCACCGAAGGGTGCACGCGCGCAGCACGCTGCGCCACGTGCGACCAGGCCCACCCGGCCTGGGACCGCCGGTGTAGAGCCTGGGGCCTCGCTCGCGAGGCGGAGCGCCTGAAGCGCGACGAAAGGCGCGACAGTCGGCGCCCACCGGACGCCCCGTTCTCCCCAGGTCTCGCCCCTGGAGCTTGGCCGCCCCTCCCCCCTCCCGGAACCTCCCCCCCACCCAACCGGCCTCCCGCCAGACCCCCCAACCGCCAGACCCCCCGACCACCATGCCAGTCCCCAAAGGCATCTCTAGCTGACCTCGAGTGCGCCGCTGCCGCTGATCCACCGGCACCGCGCTCCCCCTCCCCAGCCGAGTCGAACATCGACTCAGGCCCCGCCTCCCCGGCCTCCGCAGCACCAGCGGAGTGCCGACTCTCGGAGGACTCCTCGGACGACTCTCTCATGAGAGCCGTCTCCCAATCAATCGCCCGCAACCCCGCCCCGCCCTCCCGCTCCAACTCCCCGCCCGCCCGCCCCGCCCACTCCCCTCCCCCGCCCTCCCGCTCCAACTCCCCGCCCGCCCTCAACGCCCACTCCCCTTCCCGACTCTCGGAGAGTGACACCCAATCAGGTTCATCGCGCTCCCACTCCTCCTCGCCCTCCCGCCCGGCCGCCCGCCCCCGCAGGCATACTCGAGCGACCTCCAGGCAAGGCTTGGACAGTAAAAGTAAATCTAAATGAATAATCAACAGTCAGAATTTGTCCTCCAATGGAATGTTAGATCTTTAATATCCCATTGGGGGCAATTCAAACATTACGTCTTAAATAATAATCCGTTAGTAGCCGCTGTTCAGGAAACCCATTTTATTGACGCCGACTTTAATAATTATACCTTGAAAATCGCCGGTTATAGCCTTTACACAAATAACGTAAATGCATCACCTCGCCGAGGCGGCTCGGCTTTGCTTATTTCAAATCAACTTTTGCATCATCAAATCGACCTTCAAACAACCTTAGACGCAGTCGGCGTTAATATTAAAATCGCTCAGCTAGAACTAACTCTTATCTCAATTTATTTCCGTCCTACTGAGGACATAGACATTGATTCTTTTTCCCAGCTTATTACAAATATTAACACCCCATGTCTGATTATGGGCGACTTCAACGCGCATAGTCGGGCGTGGGGCTGCCTTCGGAACTCTCGTCGCGGCCAAATTATGCTGGACCTTCTGGACCGGCATAATTTGGTCTTCCTTAACGACCAATCACCCACACACGTACACCACTCAAGAGGTGAGGTGACTTACAGCGCCATTGATCTCGCCTTCGCCACACCACGCATCGCGACTCTTTTTACATTTAATGCACAATCTGACCCTCTTTTTAGCGATCATTATCCAATTCACTTAGAACTTCAAGTCCCTTCAGGACAGACAAATTTTTACTCTCTCCCTAGATGGAACCTTCGCAAAGCCGATTGGTCCTCCTTCCAAAAACACATTGACATTAGTCACCCCGCAGACTCCCAGACCGACATTAACACATTTTTAAACACTATTCTCGCATCAGCACATCAGCACATCCCACACACACACACGCACACACACACAACACCACCCGAGGCAGCGTACTGCCCCGTGGTGGAACACAGAATGTCAAAGAGCTGTTGCCCTCCGGAAAAGAGCATTTCGAAAATTTCAAGCTTGTATAACTGCAGAAAACGAACACGAAGTACGGAAAACTCGCTCTCTGGCTAAAACAATCATTGACAAAGCAAAAAAAGAGTCTTGGCAGGAATTCTCATCTACCTTTAATCGATTTACCTCCCTCTTAAAAATTTGGACATTAATTAAATCATTTTCAAATAAAAGACCACCGGCATACAAAATCCCACACTTACAAATACACAACACATCTTACACGCTTCCCCTAGAGGTGGCAACACAATTTGCACAACACTACGCTAACATATCATCAACGCAACAATGTACACCAACTTTTGCTAACCAACTTAACGATCAATTTCAATCTATTAGCTTTGACTCTAATAACGTAGAAATATACAACTCCCTTTTTACCAACTCAGAGTTAACGTACGCTATAGGTAAATGTGGTAAAACTTCTGTAGGGCCAGATCAAATTGACTACTCCTTCTTTAAAAACTTGACAGAGACTGGTCTCACCAACTTACTAACAGCCTTCAATACCATGTGGTTTGACGGCACTTTCCCTGAATCTTGGCATAATAGTACGCTAATTCCTATACTTAAACCTCGCAAACCTAAATCTTCTCCCGCTAGCTATCGCCCTATTTCTCTAACTAGTTGTGCATGTAAACTATTCGAACGCATGGTTAACGGACGCATCAGGACATATATTGAATCAAATAATTTACTTACCCCACACCAAAGTGGTTTTCGATCTGGTCGCTCCACTGCGGACAATTTAGTTGGTCTTATCGACTCTGTCCAGCGCGGCTTTCGAGGGAAAGAGGTCACAATTGCCCTCTTTCTTGATTTGAGAGCTGCGTTTGACAGAGTCAACAAAACCGCACTTCTAGTAAAGGTCCATAAGGCCGGAATTCGAGGTCGACTCGCCAAATTTATCCAAAACTTTTTAGAAAATAGAACTTTTAATGTAAGGTGCGGCAACACATATTCTCCAAATCAAAATCAGGACCACGGTGTCCCACAGGGATCGGTCCTCTCCCCGACCCTATTTTCAATTATGATTAACGACATTTTCAGTAATATTAACAAGATCGACAAAGGTCTCAAATTTTCAATGTACGCTGATGACCTGGCGGTGTGGTTCTCGCACCCGAGTGTCGATCAAGCCAGCAAAACGTTACAACTAGTACTCATTGATATAAAGGTCTGGTGCGACCAATGGGGTCTGGAAGTTTCTCCAAGTAAATCTGCATCTCTAATTTTTTCAAAGAAACCTGCATATGTGGAACCCTACATTCCATTAAAATATAACAATCAAATTATCCCTTTTGTCAAATCATTCAAGTATCTGGGAATAACGCGTCTCTCGTTCATCCCACACTTCAATGATTTAGTGCAGAGATGTACGCGACGAATTAATATAATGAAGTCATTGGCTGGTCGAGAGTGGGGCACGGATCGTGCCACTCTCCTCCAACTATATACTTCCCTGATACGTCCAGTACTGGACTATAACGCATTCTTATTTGATGACATATGTTCCAAACAAATTAAAAAGTTGCAAACTGTCCAAAACACTGCCTTGCGCATCGTGACTGGAGCCTGCCGCACCACCAACACCACAAACTTACACATCGACACAAACATTCCCACACTCTGCCGCCGACGCAAATACACATTACTTAGATTCTACGCCAGAGCAAGTTCACACCCCACACGCCCAACATTCCACATCTTAAATCACCCCGCACCCACTAGACGACAAACACTACTACAAAAACGACACCCGCTTATCAGTCACAGAATCAGACAAACACTCACACTATTCAACATCGCTCACATCACCACAATGCCAACACCACCACTCACATCTCACTGGCTCGACACAACACCAGACACACACCGCCTCTTCACACACAACAAAAACACAGTCACCGCAGCAGAGACACTCACACTCTTCCACGAACACAAAGCACAACACAACACATACACATACATATACACAGACGGTTCGCGGGGCGAAGGCCGAACCGGTGGTGCATTCTACACAAACACAGTTAGCAATAACTTTAGACTTCCCGACATAAATAGCGTATACACAGCGGAATTGTCATCCATTTTATTAGCATTAATATATGTCAGAAAAGAAAAACTTAAGGAAGTAGTCATTTGCACAGACTCGTCCGCCTCGCTCACGGCCATTTCCTCGATTAGTGACTGTAGAAACCCGATAGTATTTAAAATCAGACAACTAATCAAGTATTTAAACAGTAAAAACAATAGTATTAAATTCCTCTGGATCCCTGGACACGCCGGTATCCCGGGAAACGAAGAAGCCGACAGACTTGCGAAATTGAGCCTAGAATTACCTTCAGTAAACCAACTTCCAAGCCCAGTATCAGACGTTTTAAATTATATCAATTCTCAACTTAGCATACTGCGCCAAAGCGAGTGGGATGCCGCTCCGCATTTTCATCTTTATCCAATTAAGCCAAAAGTCCAACATTTTATATCTAGTCAACAGAATTGTAGAGAGAAGGAGGTAATATTGGCACGACTCCGTCTCGGTCATACAAAAATTACTCATTATTATATTATGGAGAATCTCCCGCCACCAAATTGTCAACATTGCCCAGGTTATCCGCGCTACACAATCAAACACTTACTTATTACTTGCCCAGTACACAACGATAAACGACAGAACATTATTAATTACACACAACAAAACCGCATCACATTAAATCTTCAAACACCGTTAGGTGATAATTATCCTGAACTGATAGGTCTCCTCTTAGATTATCTCTACCAAACACGTTTAGCTAAACAAATATAACAGGGGTTTTTGACCCTGCGCATTTCTGGCCCACCGCGCAGGTTTTTTCCCCCTTTGCGATAGACGCTGGGTTTTTTATTATTCAGGACTTTTCGCCCAGCTAAATACACCCCACAACCAGGTCTCGCCGAGGCGCCGGAGCCAGGGAGACTGGCAACAGTCTCCCGTTGTTGCAATGACGGCACCCCCACGGCTCCATCAACACTGACACTGTTCCAAACTGCACAATAATACACTGTATTATTCTATACCCAGGTCCAGGCAGGTGGTCGCAGGCATCACCTAACACTTGCTATGACACCCCCACACCTTCATTGCTTGGTCCCTGGTCAGTGCAGGGGCCGGTAGTGCGATTAGGCTCTCGCTCACGGCATCGCACTGACCAACAGACGCTATCACACACACACACACACCCGAGGTGTTCAATACCTGAGATAGAGGCCAGCTCGTACAACATGACTCCGCGCACGCTTGAGGACCGTGTCGCGGCAGTTGTAGCATACTCGGAGCACCCACACTACCACACTGGATCAGATTTGTCACACCAGATCTGATCTGGAGTGTGCTCCAGGCACCACGACATAACTCGCTGCACACGGTTCCCGGGAGTGTATATTCTTTTGGGCAGGGAATTGCACCCCCGCGGGACCGGCCGCGGCGAGTTATGTTGAGCACACTCCGAGCACTCACACAACCAGACTAGACCGACCTAGGACCTGTCACCAGCTGGGTGTGTATGTAATAAAAATATGTATGTATGTGTGTCTCGTGTTTTACTTATTTTTGACCTTGAACGAAATACTTAACGTAATGTTAGATATTATATTTACTTTGAACAAATAATTTTTCCGGGTACAAATAAACCGGTTAACGTAATTAGTAACGTAAAATAGCTGCCCTAGTCCCTAGTTTGCTCCGGGTCACATAAACCGGTTAACGTAGTTTTTTGCCTGGCAAATTGCCAGAGGTCATTGCCCCTCCCCGGAAAATGGCTATAGGCCGTTCCGGGGGAAAAAAACGCATTCCTTCGCCAAAAAGTCAAATATCTTCGGCTGGAGTCTTTTCAGCCAAGAAAAGTTGCAGATAAGGATTTCTCCACACGGGCTACAAAACTGCTATTTCAGTTCAAAATCCCATGTTGAAGGTGAACTATTTCCTTTAAAGGAAATAGTTCACCTTCGGAAATTTTTCAGAACACGATTTTATTATATTGTTTAATAGTTTCTTTTTTTCTGTTTAAAAATGGTCCTACATCGCGCCAATTCAGGACAGAAGGTTATAAATTATTGATTTTATGGTGTGCGTTATTGGTTTGCGCATGCTCCATGGCAGTGCTGGCACTTTCAGACGGTACGGTACATCATATATGCGCCGTATTCCTTCGCCAAAAAGTCAAATATCTTCGGCTGGAGAGTCTTTTCAGCCAAGAAAAGTTCCAGATAAGGATTTCTCAACACGGGCTACAAAACTGCTATTTCAGTTCAAACCCATGTTGAAGGTGAACTATTTCCTTTAAGAAATTTACTTTTCAAATTCACAAAAATTGATTTTGTGGATTGTTTTCGAAAAAGATCAGTTAGTTTTATTTTTGAGGGTCAAAAACACAAATTTTCGCGAATCCGAGATAGCCATTTTGAAGAGAATGTCATTTCCTTTCTTTTAACTTTTAAAAAACAAAATTGCTTCAAAGCTCTATTTTCTACGATTTATAATTTTTAATAACTACGATGTTTAAGCATTTATCTTATTTAAGCATTTATTTATTTTGCTCTCAAGGTCATCGTTTTACCTTGAGTCGGTCAAACCTGGGGTACCCCAAATTTGGAGAAAACAAATGAATGCAATCGATAAAAAATGTGACACCCTACATTTTTTAACCAAGATATTTGTTGTCAAGGTCACTGTTTGACCTTGACAAGGTCAAAACCTGGGTACCACACATTTTGACAAAGTTAAAGACTGAGAATCCCAAAAAAAAATATTGTAATAGATAGACCATTAAAAAGACTCCATTTACGCATTTTGATATTTCTCTCAAGGTCACCGTTTAACCTTGAGATGCGGTGAAATTCTTGAAGTACCTTAAAATTAAAAACATGTCAATGCAATCGATAGAGAATGTGACGGGCTACAATTTGTTAAATTAGACAAAATTATTGCAATTGATAGACCATCAAAAATAATGTATTTACGCATTTTGATATTTCTCTCTCAATGTCACCGTTTGACCTTGAGATCAGGTCGACTTAAACGTACCCATATACCTAGGACTAAATCTGCGACGACAGGATTTTAGAAAACCACAAAACCAAAGAAATCGACAGTAATACAATCGATGGCCAATGTGGCGGGCTACATTTTTTAAATTAGATATTGTGCTCGCAAGGTCACCGTTTGACCTTGAGATTAGCTGAGTAGGCATTTCTAAACCAATCACTTTCTTCATATCTGGTTTATTGAATGAGGCAACTCTCTGCAATAACGAAACATACAGAGTTAGCAAACATACCACATGTTGATAATGGCGAAGAGCATGCATTCATGTTCAGCTAGGCCCCCACGGAAACGAGTGCCTAAGCACAAGGTCATGTTGCGGAAGCTTGAAGGCAAAATGAATGTACTTCTGAGTCACCAGAAAGTCGAACAGTACCTACAATGGGTGTCGATCCAGTGATCATTGCGCAGTGAACACAAACATTCTATAATACCAATGGTAACGCGACGACGAGAACATATTCATACAGGTCCGGTGGGAAAGGCAGTTGCACACGCTTTCATGATACAAAGCGCACCACAAGCAAACACATGTGTTACTACAAGTCCAGGATGTCACGCGCGAAGCGCCTACGGCCCCGCGAAGATGATGGCAGTTCCCGAGCCGACGTAGGGGTAACTAGGGAACTCGGACGCGACTGTTGGGGACGCGAAGCGACCAAAGCAGAGCGGCGGAGAGGTGAGGGCGTTGCCGGTGGGAGGTTCAACGGGGGATGGGGCGAATGCGGAGGTGATGAGCGGTCCTCGCAGTCGCGACCCGTGGCGGCACTGTGACTCATTGGGGGGAGTGACGGTGGCGCGGTCGAGTCGTCACCGTCCAGCGG
Source organism: Chirona hameri (assembly GCA_036785665.1). Lineage (NCBI taxonomy): Eukaryota > Metazoa > Arthropoda > Thecostraca > Balanomorpha > Balanidae > Chirona > Chirona hameri. Next base: position 10,497 of record JAXIVJ010005003.1, read on the forward strand.
CGGCTGTGTTGGAAGCACAGAGGGTGGGGCTGTGGAGCGTGCACGCGTGGAGATCGACAGTGAAGGCTGAGGGATCGACATGGGGTCATGAGAGTCAGTCAACGACATTCCAGTCGACGGGTGAGAGGGCGTCGGCACAGGACGGCTTTGCATGGGGAGGGAGGGGCTGGCCACGGGAGCAGGCACGTGTTGGGTGGATGGGACGATGGGTGTGAAGGCACGCAGAAACTTTCGATTTCGGAGAGTGAGCCGCCGGGAACCATCGAGCATGATCCGGTACTGCCGAAATGGCAAAACGGCCACCACCACGCCTCGGCGGTCCCAGTTGCGTGGGTGGTTACCCGACTGGTTCTGCACCAAGTCAAACTGACCAACTTGGAGTGGCGGGAGGTTCTTGGTGTGTGCAGTCAGGCGTTCGTGGTCACGAGAAGCACGTTTGCCTAGCGCTTTTTCCCTCCAATGGGCGACATCTTGCCACATTCGGCTGAAATCGGTGTGGGTCCGCAGAGGAGGTGGGAGCGGGAGCCCTGGGAGGAAGTCTCGCAACTGCCTCCCCAGAACCAGCTCCGCCGGAGACAGGCCCATGTCTCTGTCGGGAGTATTGCGATGCTGCAGGAGCGCACGAGTCAGCTTCAGCGAGTCGAGACCCCCATCAGCAGCGACGTTGTCCCGGATGAGGCGTTTCGCCGTTTTCACAGCGACCTCGGCCCGACAGTTAGCATGCGGGAATGCGACAGACGTGAGGCGGTGGTGGATGCCGTGTTGGTCAAGGAAGTTCTTGACCTCTTGGGCCATGAACTGGGGCCCACCATCACTGGTGAGCGTCTCCGGGACACCCAATCCACGGCAGAGGTCCGGGAGGACATCTGTGAGGCTCAGACCACACCAGATTTGGAACCAGTTGCTGAACCGATCGACAATGACTCCGTAGGTGTGCCCCATGTACGTGAAGTAGTCTGCGGCGACGTGTTGGAAAGGGTATTCAGGAACGACTGGCGGGATGGGCGGCATGGCGGCTTGAGAGGGGGCATGACGGTTACATGTCAGACACCGCTGCCTGGTGGCTTCAATGTCCTGGGACATGTTTGGCCAGAACACAGAGCGCTCAGCACGGAGCCGCATCCCAGTGATCCCTTGGTGGGCGGCATGAAGCGTGTCCAGCACGCGGTTTCGGAGCGCCTCAGGGATGATAGGTCGGTCCTGATAGAGGAGCACTGATCCCGAGGTGCTGAGATCGTGACGAATGCGCCACAGGGCCCGGAGCGGGGGAGGGAGCTCATCAGGGGAGGTAGGGAATGTGGTGTTCGCCATCTGGACTGCCTGGCAGATGATGCTGTCTTGAGCGGATGCCCGAGATATGGTTGACCAGTCGATCGGCTGGAGCGCTGGCGATACCGAACACAGGATATCAACGTCATCCTCGTCACCTGGATCTTGGGGGCGGGCCATCAGGGAGAAAAGGTGGTGCGCAAAGTGGTCATCACCCACTGCAGGCGGTGCCCCGAGCTTCGACTCGAGTTGAGCCACTTGTGGATCCCTCACACCGTATCTGGATAGAGCGTCAGGGCCGCCATGAAGACGACCCGGCACGTGGAACAGTTGGAATGACCACCCGAAGCTCTTTTCTTTGAGGCGTCGCAGCCGAGGGTTGTCGATGCCTTCCAACGAGCGGTCTCCGAAGATGCCAAGTAGGGGTTTGTGATCGGTCCCCACCACCAGTTTGTCGCAGCCCAGCGTGAAATACTTGGTCTTCTCGAGACTGTTGGTAACACTGAGTGCCTCACCCTCGGTGGGGGAATAGCGGCTCTCAGCGGGAGAGGTGAATCGGGACCCCACGCCACACACACGCCATCCAGCCGGACAGCATGTGGGCCTCAGTTCCGTGCAGGTGCAGTGCTTCTGCATGAGGACATGTCCAAGCCCAGTTTTGCACCAGTCTGTGAGGAGGCAGGTTGTCTTGGTACGGTCAAACGACTGGATGCCCTGCTCCACCTCACGGGCGATGACCTCTTTTGTGTCCTGGAACAGCTGATCGAGTGTCTCGTCCCAGTACCAGGGACATTCCTTCTTCAGGAGTGCCCGGAATGGCAGGAGTCTGGGTTGGGTCGCGTAGAAGACCGACACCTGGTTTACCAGAGCCATGAATGATCGTAGGTCAGTCACTGAAGTTGGCGTCGGGAAGGAGCGGATGGCCTCCGTGTGTGACGGCAGCGGTCGGACGCCCTCAGGACCAAGACGGAAGCCGGCCCAGTCCACCGTCTTCTCACAGAACACGAACTTGTCGCGATTCTGGAGGATGCCGTTCTTGCCACAGAGCGTCAGATACTCAGCCGTGTGCTGGAACATGTCTCGGATGGTGGGCTTATACAGGATGGAGTCGTTGACCACTCGATCACAGGATTTCACGTTCAGAGTGACACGATCAAACCGGTGCATGTAGGCGTCTCCCGAGACCTTGTACCCCTGAGGAACAGTTTTGTAGCGATACCTGCCCCAAGGTGTCAGGAAGGTCGTCAAGTGTCTGTCCGATTCGCGTATGGCGACAGAGTGATAGCCGTTGAAGGCATCGGTGGTGGTTTTCCACTGAGCGGCGGGGATGGACATCACTTTCTGGAAGGGAGGCATGGTTGGGTGGGTCTGGCGGATGCTGGCCTCGTTGAGGGACTGGAAGTTTATGGTTCGGCGGGGTTCGCCGTTGTGTTTCCGGGTCACCACCATCCGTGAGCACCATGTAACTGGTTCGTTGACGTCCACCCTTTCCAACACCCCCATGGCGATGTCTCGGTCCAGGTCGCGGCGGACCTTCTCCTCCCAGTGAAGCGGGACGACCGCCGGTGTGTAGACGGCGTGCGGGACTGTGCCAGGTTTTAGGGCGAATTCCAAGGGCGGTCCGTGCATAAGGGGAAGGGGTTGGTGGCAGCAAGTGTTAAACGTAGATGATGCATAATGGTCCAGAAGCAGCTGCTTCAGGGCAGGGATGTCCGCGTCAGTGAGGCCCTCTGGACGGGGGGAGGGTCGGGGGCCGGTGTACGGCGAGGGCAGCCACAAGGGGCCAAGCTGGTTCCGACAGGAGCAGACTGCGTGGTGTCGAGGGCGGAGACGGTCCCCGCAGTACCGGAGGGCGGGTAGGGGAACTCCGCCGAGATCGAGCCCAGTGCCTGAAGGGCACGTGCAGAAAGGTACATGCCCGATAGTTCCTCTGCGACATACATAACTTCCAGCGTGGACGCCGTTCGATTCCCAGAACTAACCTGGATGGTTACCGGGAGAGCACCCCAAACAGTCAGCTGCGCACGGTTAGCGGCGGAGAGAGCGATGTCCGAAGGCGTCAGTGACGAACGCTCCACCCCCAGTGCGCTGAGAGTGCTTGGACCACAGCAGGTTACCGTGGCACCCGTGTCAGCGATGGCCACGCACATGACTGGAGGCGGGACTTGCACGGTGCTGCGGGTGCGGCTGGCCTGGGGTAGGCTGGCTACATCAGCCTGTACCTGAACAGGCAGGCGGTTGGACTTCGGGCCAGCTTCTGCGATGGAGCCGCGGTCTGGCGCCAGGACGAACTTGGAGCTCAGCTCCAAGAGAGTGGCGCCGATCTCCTCCGTCGCCTCCCGGCGGGCGGGCTGCCGGGGCCGGTCCTTGCTTCGGCAGAGGGCTGGCAGGTGGCCACGGCGGCCACACGTGCACATGTGGTGGAGCGCCTTACACTGCTGGCGGTGGGTGTGAGCGGCCTCACCACAGTTGCGGCAGAGCTCGTTGGCCACTTGGCCACTGGACGGTGCTGCTGGGGCACTGGCGCGGGATCCAGCGAGCTTCTTCTTCTGGTAGGAGGAGCGGATGCGCCCCAGCTCCTCGCTCTGCATCGCCTGCTGACTGCGCTTGGCCGTCTCCTTCGTCACAGCGTATTGCTCGGCGGCGGCGAGGGTGAGGGGAGTGTGGGTCAGCAGCTCCGACTGTACCTCCGCATCGCTCAAGCCAGAGAGGAACTGAAATAGCACCATTTCCTCCTCAAAGCTGACCTGGCGATCACAACTGCATGCGACCAACAGTTCACACTGGCGGGCCACCTCACGCAGCTTGGCTGCAAACTGGGTCACAGACTGACCAGGGTCTTGTTTCAGGCGCTGAAGCTTCAGTATGTGGGCCAGGCGGTTTTCTGGGCGCACCATCAGGTCAGAGATGTGTGTGAGGAGTTGGGACTCGCTCAACGTGGTCAGTGTGGCACCAAACCAGGCGTACATGAGGCTGTACGCAGGTGGAGACAGTGCCTGGAGGATGGTGTCAGGGTCATCTCCAGAGATACCAGCCCTCCGTTTGTATGTCGCGATTTGCTGCTTGAAGACCCCCAGTGCAGTTATTGTGACAGCACCATCTGCGGATACTTCCAACGTGGGCAGTTTGGCCTTTTCAGGTGGGGCAGCAGCAGAGATGGGGTGTGTGGCCGCTTGGTGCATCTGTAGCAGCTGAATTGCGACGCACCCCTCAAGCTCAGGAGTCTGGTACTCACAGTTGGGCCAAGGGCACTGCAACTGGACAGCAGATTGTGCAGGTGGAGCAGGGGAAGCCATGGCTGCCAAAGGACGTTACGGCCTTGATCACAAGTTCACAAATATCTTGAGAGTTGCCTCATAGCTGAGTAGGCATTTCTAAACCAATGACTTTCTTCATATCTGGTTTATTGAATGAGGCAACTCTCTGCAATAACGAAACATACAGAGTTAGCAAACATACCACATGTTGATAATGGCGAAGAGCATGCATTCATGTTCAGCTAGAGTTCAGGTAGACTTAAACGCACCCATATACCTAGGACTAAATATGCGACGACAGGATTGAAGAAAACCACACAACCAAAGAAATCTACTAGTATCCAATCAATAGACAATGTGACGGGCTACATTTTTTTAATTAGACATTTTGCTCTCAAGGTCTCCGTTTGACCTTGAGATCAGGTCAAAATCTGGGGTACCACAAATTTGGAAAAAAGTTGACCGATAATCAATAGATAGACCATCACAAAGACTCCATTTACGCATTTGGATATTTCTCTCAAGGTCACCGTTTGACCTTGAGATCATGTCGACTTAAACGTACACATATACCTTGGACTAAATCTGCGACGACAGGATTTGAAAAAACCACAGAACCAAAGAAATCGAAAAGAATCTAAACGATAGCCAATGTGACGGGCTACATTTTTTAACTGACATTTTGTTCTCAATGTCAACGTTTGACCTTGAGATCAGGTCGAAATCTGGGGTACCACAAATTTTGAAAAAGTTGAAGACTGAGAATCCCACAAACTAATACAATAGATAGACCATCAAGAATACTCCATTTACACATTTGAATATTTATCTCTCAAGGTCACCGTTTGACCTTGAGATCAGGTCGACTTAAACGTACCTATATACCTATAATTAAATCTGCGACGACTGGATTTAAGAAAACCACAACCCCCCCCCCCCCCCCAAAAAAAAAAAATCGACAGTCCTCCATTTGATAGATAATGTGACGGGTTACATTTTTTAACTTAGATATTTTGCTCTCAAGGTCACCGTTTGACCTTGAGAGCAGGTCATATTCTGGGGTACCACAAATTTGGAAAAAGTTGAAGACTGGGAATCCAAAGAACTAATGCAATAGATAGACCATTAAAAAAACATTTACGCATTGGGATATTTCTCTCTCAAGATCACCGTTTGACCTTGAAATGAGGTCGACTTAAACATACCCATATACCTAGAACGAAATATGTGACGACAGGATTTAAGAAAACCACAAAACCAAATAAATCGACAAGTATCAAATCGATAGACAATGTGACGGGATACATTTTTAACTAGATATTTTGCTCTCAAGGTCACTGTTTGACGTTGAGTCAGGTCAAACTATGGGGTACCACAAATTTTTACAAAGTTGAAGACAGAATCCCAAAGACTAATGCAACAATAGTCCATCAAAACGACTCCATTTACGCATTTTGATATTTCTCTCTCAAGGCCACTGGTTGACCTTGGAATTAGGTCGACTTAAACGTAACTATATACCTATAACTAAATCTGTGACGACAGGATTTAAGAAAACCACAAAACCACAAAAGAAAATCGACAAACATCCATCAAAAAGAATCCATTTACGCATTTGGATATTTCTCTCTCAAGGTCACCGGTTGACCTTGAAATTAGGTCGACTTGAAGGAAATAGTTCACCTTCAACATGGGGTTTTGAACTGAAATAGCAGTTTTGTAGCCCGTGTTGAGAAATCCTTATCTGCAACTTTTCTTGACTGAAAAGACTCTCCAGCCGAAGATATTTGACTTTTTGGCGAAGGAATGCGGCGCATATATGATATACCGTACCGTCTGAAAGTGCCAGCACTGCCAGGGAGCATGCGCAGACCAATAACGCACACCATAAAATTAATAATTTACGGCCTTCTGTCCTGAATTGGCGCGATGTAGGACCATTTTTGAAAAGAAAAAAAGAAACTGTATTACAAAATATAATAAAATCGTGTTCTGAAAAATGTTCCGAAGGTGAACTATTTCCTTTAAACGTAACCATATACCTATAACTAAATCTGCGACGACAGGATTTAAGAAAACCACACAAAAAACAAATCGACAAACATCCAATTGATAGACAATGTGACGGGCTACATTTTTTAACTTAGATATTTTGCTCTCAAGGTCACTGTTTGACCTTGAGATCAGGTCAAAATCTGGGGTACCACAAATTTTGACAAATTTGAAGACAGAGTCCAAAAAACTAATGCTAACCATCAAAAAGACTCCATTTACGCATTTGGATATTTCTCCCTCAAGGTCACCGTTTGACCTTGAGATCAGGTCGACTTAAACATACCCATATACCTATGACTAAATCTGCGACGATAGGATTTAAGAAAAACACAAAACCAAAGAAATCGACAAGTATCCAATCGATAGACAATGTGACAGGCTACATTTTTTTACTTTGATTCTCTGGGATTCTCAGTCTTCAACTTTTCCAAATTTGTGGTACCCCAGATTTTTACCTGATCTCAAGTTCACACGGTGACCTTGAGAGCAAAATATCCAAGTTAAAAAATATAGCCCGTCACATTGGCTATCGTTTAGATTCTTTTCGATTTCCTTGGTTTTGTGGTTTTCTCAAATCCTGTCGTCGCAGATTTAGTCCTAGGTATATGGATGGGTACGTTTAAGTCGACCTGATTTCAAGGTCGAACGGTGACCTTGAGAGCAACATATCCAAGTTAAAAAATGTAGCCCGTCACATTGTCTATCGATTGAATACTTGTCGATTTCTTTGGTTTTGTGGTTTTCTTAAATCCTGTCGTCGCAGATTTAGGTCTAGGTAAAAGGGTATGTTTAAATCGACCTGATATCAAGGTCAAACGGTGACCTTGAGAGATAAATAACCATTGCGCAAATGGAGTCTTTTTGATGGTCTATCTATTACAATAGTTTTTGGGATTCTCAGTTTTCAACTTTTTCCAAATTTGTGGTATCCCAGATTTTGCCCTGATCTCAAGGTCAAACGGTGACCTAGAGAGCAAAATATCTAAGTTAAAACATGCAGCCCGTCACATTGTCTATCGATTTGATACTTGTCGATGTATTTGGTTTCGTGGTTTTCTTAAATCCTGTCGTCACATATTTCGTTCTAGGTATATGGGTATGTTTAAGTCGACCTGATCTCAAGGTCAAACGGTAACCTTGAGAGAGAAATATCAAAATGCGTAAATGGAGTATTTTTATGGCATATCTATTGCATTAGTTTGTGGGATTCTCAGTCTTCAATTTTTTCCCAAATTTGTGGTACCCCAGATTTTGACCTAATCTCAAAGTCAAAGACAGGACCTTGAGTGCAAAGTATCTAAGATAAAAAAATGTAGCCCATCACATTGTATATCGATTGGATACTTGTCGATATCTTTGGTTTTGTTGTTTTCTTAAATCTGGTCGCAGATTTAGTCCTAAGTATCTCAACCAGGAATTGCGTGTGGATAGCACGGGGGCCCACTCCGACCGCATGAGGGCCTGATGCGGCCACAGTGGGCCCACGTGCTATCCACACGCAATTCCTGGTAGGGATATGGATGCCTTTAAGTCGACCTGATCTCAAGGACCTTGAGAGAGAAATATTCAAATGCGTAAATGGAGTATTTTTGATGGTCTATCTATTGCAATAGTCTTTTGGATTTTCAGTGTTCAACTTTTTTAAATTTGTGGTACCCCAGATTTCGACCTGATCTCAAGGTTAAACGGTGACTTTGAGAGCAAAATATCTAACTTAAAGAATGTAGCCCATCACATTGTCTATCGATTTCATTTTTGTTTGGGGGATTTTGATAATACTTCAAGATTTTGACCTGATCTCAAGGTCAAACGATGACCTTGAGAGAGAAATATCCAAATGTGTAAATGGAGCCTTTTTGATGGTCTATCTATTGCAATAGTCTTTTGGATTATCAGTGTTCAAGAATTCAGATTTAGTTCTAGGTATATGGGTATATTTAAGTCGACCTGATCTCAAGGTCAAACTGTGACCTTGAGAGAGAAATATTCAATGCGTAAATGGAGTCTTTTTGATTTTCTATCTATTGTAATAGTCCTTTGGATTCTCAGTGTTCAACTTTTTCTAAATTTGTGGTACCCAAAATTTTGACCTGATCTCAAGATCAAACGGTGACCTTGAAAGCAAAATATCTAAGTTTAAAAATGTAGCCCGTCAGATTGTCTATCGATTTTATTCTTGTCGATTTTTTTGGTTCAGTGGTTTTCTCAAATACTGTCGTCGCAAATTTAGTGCTAGTCATATGGGTACGTTTAAGTCGACCTGATATCAAGGTCAAACGGGGACCTTGAGAGAGAAATATCCCAATGCGTAAATGAAGTCTTTTTGATGGTCTGTTTATTGCGATAGTTTTTGGGATTCTCAGTCTTCAACGTTTTCCAAATTTGTGGTACCCCAGATTTTGACCCGATCTCAAGATCAAACGGCGACCTTCAGAGAGAAATAAACAAGTTCATAAATGGAGACTTTTTGATGGTCTATATATTGCAATAGTTTTTGGGATTCTCAGTTTTCAACTTTTTCCAAATTTGTGGTACCCCATATTTTGGCCTAATCTGAAGGTCAAACGTTGACCTTGAGAGCAAAATATCAAAGTTAAAAAATGTAGCCCGTCACATTGGCTATCGTTGATATTCTTTCCGATTTATTTGGTTTTGTTGTTTTCTCAAATCCAATCGTTGCAGATTTAGTCCTAGGTATATGGGTACGGTTAAGTCGACCTGATTTCAAGGTCAAATGGTGACCTTGAGAGCAAAATATTTAAGTTGGAAAATGTAGCCCGTCACATTGTCTATCGATTGGGTTATTGTCGATTTATTTAGTTTTGTGGTTTTCTTAAATCCTGTCGTCGCAGATTTAGTTCTAGGTATATGGTACGTTTAAGTCGATCTGATCTCAAGGTCAAACGGTGACCTTGAGAGATAAATATCCAATGCGTAAATGGATTACTTTGATGGTCTATCTATTGCAATAGTTTTTGCGATACTCAGTCTTAAATTTTTCAAATTTGTGGTACCCCAGATTTTGACCTGATCTCAAGGTCAAACGGTGACCTTGAGATAAAAAATATAGGTTAAAAAATGTAGCCAGTCACATTCTCTATCGATTGCGTTGACATGTTTTTAATTTTGGGGTACTCCAATAATTTGACCTGATCTGAAGGTCAAACGGTGACCTTGAGAGCAAAACATTGAAGTTAGAAAATGTAGCCTGTCAGTGTCACATTCTCTATCGATTGAATTGAAATGTTTTATTTTTACCTTGGGGTACTTCAAAAGTTTGACCTGATCTCAAGGTCAAACGGTGACCCTGAGATAAATATCCAAATGCGTTAATGGAGTTGTTATGGTCTATCTAATATAATAGTTTTTGGGATTCTCAGTCTTCAACTTTTTGCATTTCTGGTACCTCAGCTTTTGACCTTATGTCAAGGTCAAACGGTAACCTTGACAGCAAAATATATTGGTTAAAAAAAAATGTAGGTTGTCACATTCTCTATCGATTGCATTCATTTTATTTTCCAAATTTTGGGTTCCTTATATTTTGACCTGATCCCAAGGTCAAACGGTGACCTTGAGAGAGAAATATCCAAATGCGTAAATGGAGGCTTTGTGATGGTCTATATATTGCAATAGTGTTTGGGATTCTCAGTCTTCAACTCTTTTGAAATTTGTGGTACCCCAGATTTTGACCTTGTCAAGATCAAACGGTGACCTTGACAGCAAAATATCTTGGTTAAAAATATAGGTTGTCACATTCTCTATCGATTGCATTCATTTTTTCTCCAAATTTGAAGAACCTTAGATTTTGACCTGAACTCAAGGTCAAACGGTGACCTTGAGATAAAAATGTAAAAATACGTTCATGGAGACCTTTTAATGGTCTATCTATTGCATTAGTTTTGGGGATTTTAAGTCTTGGGAAAAAAGGGACTTGCCGGCACCCCAGCTTGCGTCAGGAAAAACACAAAGTCATCCAGAGGTCAAAGGTCAAGGTCACTGGGACGAACACGAGATTTTAAGCTCCGGTAGCAGCTTGTGTACCCTCTAGTTTTTTCGTTTACCGTCCGATTTGCTTGCAATAGGCAAAACGGGTCTCGCCGGCACCCCAGCTTGCGTAAAAAAAATCACCTAGCGGTCAAAGGTCAAAGTCACGGGGACGAATACGAGATTTTAAGCTTCGCTACCAGCTTGGATACCCTCTAGGTTTTTCGTTTACCGTCCGATTTGCTCGCAAAGGGCGGAAAGGGACTCGCCGGCAAGTTAGCCTGCGTCAAGAAAAAACAAAAAATAACCTAGAGGTCAAAGGTCAAGGTCACGAGGACGAATACGAGATATTAAGCTTTGGTACCATCTTGTGTACGCTCTAGTTGTTTTTCTCGTTTACCGTCCGATTTGCTCGCAATGGACAAAAAGGACTCGCCGGCACGTTAGCTTGCGTCAAGAAAAACAAAAAGTCATCCAGCGGTCAAAGGGCAAGGTCACGGGGACGAATACGAGATGTTAAGCTTCGGTACCAGCTTGTGTACCCTCTAGTTTTGTTTCGTTTACCGTCCGATTTGCTCGCAATTGGTAAAAAGGACTCGCCGGCACGTTAGCTTGTGTCAGCAAAAACAAAAAAATAATCCACAGGTCAAAGGTTGAGGTCACGGGGACGAATACGAGATTTTAAGCTTCGGTGCCAGCTTGTGTATCCTCAAGTTTTTTCGTTTACCGTTCGAGTTGCTCGCAATGGACACAAAAGGACTCGCCGGCACATTAGCTTGCGTCAGGAAAAATAAACAAAAACATCCACAGGTCAAAGGTTAAAGTCACGGGGATGAATACGAGATTTTAAGCTTCGGCACCAGCTTGTGTATCCCCTAGTTTTTTTTTTTCATTTACCGTTCGATTTGCTCGCAAAGGGCAAAAAGGGACTCGCCGGCAGGTTAGCTTGCGTCAGGAAAAACAAAAAGTCTTCCAGAGGTCAAAGGTCAAGGTCACGGAGACGAATACGAGAATTTAAGCTTAAGTACCAGCTTTGTGTACCCTCTAGCTTTTTCGTTTACCGCCTGATTTGCTCGCAATGGGCAAATCGGGCGGTAAACGAAAAAACTAGAGGATATGCCAGCTGGTACCGAAACTTAAAATCTCGTATTCGTCCCCGTGACCTTGACCTTTGACCTCTGGGTGACTTTTTTCTGACGTAAGCTTACCTGCTGGCGAGTCCCTTTTTTCCTTTGCGAGCAAATCGGACGGTAAACGAAAAAACTAGAGGGTATACAATCTGGTACCGAAGCTTAAAATATCGTATTCGTCCCCGTGACCTTGACCTTTGACTGCTAGGTTATTTTTTCTTGACGCAAGCTGGGGTGCCGGCGAGTCTCTGTTTGCTCATTGCGAGCATATGGGACAGTAAACGAGAAAAAAAAACTAGAGGGTACACAAGCTGGTACCGAAGCTTCAAATCTCGTATTCGTCCCCGTGACCTTGACCTCTGACCTGTAGGTGACTTTTTGTTTTTCCTGACGCACGCTGGGGTGCCGGCGAGTCCCTTTTTGCCCATTGCAAACAAAGCAGACGGTAAACGAAAAATGTAGAGGGTACACAAGCTGATACCGAAGCTTAAAATATCGTATTCGTCGCCGTGACCTTGACCTTTGACCTCTAGGTGATTTTTGTTTTTGACGCAAGTTAATGTGCCGGCGAGTCCCTTCTTGCCCATTGCGAGCAAATCGGACGGTAAACGAAGAAAAAACTAGAGGGTACACCAATAGCGTACTGTGGCGTGGACAATGGACGACATCCCATATCTCCGGACCGGTCCAGCAGCGGGTCGGTCTGCACGCGCCTGCAGACGCAAGCGCGACCCAGATTACTAATCCCGTGTCGCCGCTACGCAACGAGCCATTGTGCGTGCGGCGGGCTCACGGGACCCGGCCGAGGTAACCGGTCTAGCGTCCTCATTTCCAAGTATATATACGCTCGCATCGTGCACAGTAATACATACACTCTTCCCTGCAACGCTACCGTGTGTCTGGAGGCGCCACGTCGGTTGAGCACTGCAAATTCTCTTCGTTATTTGGTGACAGCAGCGGTTGAGGGGACCTGTGTCCCTTAAAGGAAATAGTTCACCTTCAACATGGGGTTTTGAACTGAAATAGCAGTTTTGTAGCCCGTGTTGAGAAATCCTTATCGGCAACTTTTCTTGGCTGAAAAGGCTCTCCAGCCGAAGATATTTGACTTGTTGACGAAGGAATGCGGCGCATATATGATGTACCGTACCGTCTGAAAGTGCCAGCACAGCCAGGGAGCATGCGCAGACCAATAACGCACACCATAAAATTAATCATTTACGACCTTATGTCCTGAATTGGCGCGATGTAGGACCATTTTTGAAAATACAAAAAGAAACTTTATTACAAAATATAATAAAATCGTGTTCTGAAAAATGTTCCGAAGGTGAACTATTTCCTTTAAAGGAAATAGTTCACCTTGGAAATTTTTTACCCAACACGATTTGATTATATTTTTTAATACATTGTATTTTTATATTGTCAAAAATGGCCTTATATCGCGCCGATTCAGGACAGAAGGCCGTACATTTGTATTGTTTATCAAAACTATATGCATACTCACTGAGTCAGAGTCCTGACGTCACGCGAATGTACAGAATGGTTCAGCCAATCAGATTCGAAAGTAGTCGCGTAAAGATAGACTCGCATGGGAGATGTGCCAACCGGCGGCCGGCGATCGCTTGCTAGCATCAGCTGCAAGCTGATTGGCTGATGGTATAGCCTCTGCCCGGGCTAGAACCAGTACAACATTCTTTCGCCAGCACCGCATTCCTTCGCCCAAAACTCAAATATATTCGGCTGGAGAGTCTTTTCAGTAAAGAAAACTTGCATATAGGGGTTTCCCAACACGGGCTACAAAACTGCTATCTCAGTTTAAAACTAATGTTGAAGGTGAACTATTTCCTTTAAAACGGACTAACGCCTCTCCAGCTGCAGTGACATCGCAGTCTGGATCGTTTGTTCTCCGTGACGGTGCGCCGCCTCTACGCCAAGCCATCGGCTAGGGTGCTGGCCCTTCTGGACAAGTCATCGTCCAGCAGCATCGTCCCAGTGTTCAGCTCTGCCCCGGCGACATCATCTGCCTGGAGGCCAACCTCATCAGCTGCACTGGACTGCAACGGAGCCTGCCGACATCGCACGGCCGACCAGCCTGTGCTGTGCGACAATCACTCCAATCCATCGAGTGATAAAGTGTCATCAGCATCAGCAAAATTGCTGTGCATTTCATAGACTCTTGGTTCGTTAAAAAAAAAAACATAAAGACCAAAATCAAGCAAAAGGTGACTTCTTCATACACCTTGTGATTTTTAGCCCTCTGCCCTGCAAAACATATTACAGAAAAAAGTGTGAAAGAAAAGTGAAAAGTGTAGAATTTACATGAACTTTGTATTTTCGACTTTTTTCGTATTTTCGACTCTGACCAGAAAGAAGGAAACATCGAAATTTCGAGTCCAAACATTGCAAGTTCAGCAAAAACCAATATGAAACAATGAACTTTTGTTATTTTTCGTCGGAAAAATAGTGCAGTGCTGTGAAACTTCGTATCAGTGCTTTGCTGTTAACTTTTGTCCTCGCCAGACCTCGTGCAGTGCTTCGTGTGTTGTGTGTAGTGCAATGGTTATGTGTTGGTTGTGTGGCGGTCACGTGCATGACGCTCAGTTCATCAGAAACATTTAATATATTTGCGGAGAGAGACTAAACACGTCCAACGCGGACAAAGTATCAGACGAAGAGGAAGTACGAAAAGAGACGCTACAACGTTGTCAGACATAAAATGTTTATCCAAGAGAATATTACGTTGACAATATTTATGTAAAGTTGCGTTACAGTAAACACAGGACAAATAAAATATATAACGAAAAATAGATGGTTAAAGAAACTGATGAGTAATCACAGCGATATTACAAGACAGAAGACGACAAAGTAATTTAGTATATGGCAGCAGAGTAACCAAATAAGGCAAACGACCATAGTGACGCAGGAGGTTCGAATACAAAAACTCGCACTAAAACACTGTAGCGATATTACACGACCGCTAGATGGCGGGCAAGAGCCCGCGGCGTGTAGTCCGCTACAGTTGCTCCCTCTAAATTTGCGGATTGTTTTGCAAGTGCACTCCTATGATCATTATTAATATTTTGCACTTCGCAAATCCCAATGTAATATTAAAATTTTAAGTAACGGCATTCGCCTTAGGTATGAACATTCAATTACGTGCTATATCATGGTCAATTCTCTGAAATTATAGTTATATTACGGCCAGAGTAGCCGAAACGGGCAAAGTTCCCGAGGATGGTCCTGCCAGAGAGCAGTGGAATCGTTCAGCCGTAAGCCCCACTTCCTTGACGGACACGCGAGGCGTGCCTGGTAATGGTCCTTTTTCTATAGCGTTAAAGGCCATTCACGCCACCGGGGCAGGTAGTAGGTGTAATTGCCACGCATTCACTTACTTATATGTTCATACCACATTCGCAATGCCCACATGTCTAAATTGACTATCCGCGCATGTCCAAAAGTTTTATCTCTTTATGGTGGTCCCTTCGGTTCCTACGTCTCCATGGGGGATGGAAGCTATGTGGGACAGAAGCCCTTCTCTTCATATCACATAGAAGAGAGCACACGTCGAGGATATTTGAACGCGCCGCGGTACCCCGCCGGCGGCGCTAACCGGCCAGAAGCCTCACTAGCTGACGGCCTGGTATTTCGGGAGTAGCAGCACCAACTGTACCACGCCGCAGCTGCAGGAGCGCTGTGCAAGGTGATTGCCCAATCCCGTGACGCCACTATACGGTATTATGTCGCCTCCTATCGTCGGCTCACGGGGGAAGGTGAGGTAATGTGGCGTGGACAATGGACGCCATACCATCTCTCCGGACCGGTCCAGCAGCGGGTCGGTCTGCACGCGCCTGCAGGCGCAAGCGCGACCCAAATTACTAATCCCGTGTCGCCGCTACGCAACGAGCCATTGTGCGTGCGGCGGGCTCACGGGACCCGGCCGAGGTAACCGGTCTAGCGTCCTCATTTCCAAGTATATATACGCTCGCATCGTGCACAGTAATACACACTCTCTTCCCTGCAACGCTACCGTGTGTCTGGAGGCGCCACGTCGGTTGAACACCAAAAATGCTCTTCGACACTACCCAGGATTCACTCCAGGAGGGGGCAATTTTTGCTCAGGGGGGCATAAAGTACCCCCACCAAAAAAGTTCACTGGATTTGGCCCACTATATTTTAAAAACGGTAGATTTTAACCATTTTTCTCTTTAAAAAATCAAATAGTTAGATAGGCAAGTTGCTCATTTCATATATTGAATATCGGGCACATATCTGGAACAAATACAGAAGGTGTTACAGGTCATACCTCTATCTCTCCCAAGTCTTTGGGAGCTTGAAAAGAAACAAAGCTTCTCATTTAGCAAACAAGTGTCGCGATAAACGACAGGGGTCATAGTCCAACATGGTAACTCTAACGATCAATGGCTCGAGACACAAACATGACACATATAGGGACATAGGTGATATACACAAGTGTGTCACTGCGTGAAGCTGAGGTCGCGGTAGCGGATCGGTTTTTGGGACCGTGGCCGGTTGCTGTGCCGTAGGGTTGTTGGTGCAGGGGACGGTGCCGGTACGAGTGGGGTGTCCACCATCGGCGGCGGGTCCTGCCATTGCGGGGCTTCTACTGGCTTCTGGGCTCGTGGCCGGGTGTTCTGCTGAGGAGATGCAGGCGCGGGGGATCGTGGCAGCGTGCGGAGTGCGCACGCTGGCGTCGATAGTTCCGGCGACTGATGGCGACAGATCGGTGGTGGAGGCGAGGAGTGTGGAGCCGGAGATGGTGTTGGTGGATGGCGTCGCTCCTGCCGCCGGGGGTGCTTGTGGTCGTACGGGATGGCCGATGGATGACGGTGACGCAGGCTGTCGAGCAGTTCATCCAGACGTGTGCTGCGGTTGGGGGCAACCGGGCTGTATCTGCGCAGGAACTGGCGATTACGCAGGGTTTCCCGGCCGCTTCCGTCGATGCGCACTACATACTGGTTGTGCTGGCGCACCTCCACGACACGACCCGTTTTGTCCCACTTCTTGGGTGAGCTCCCCGTCTGGTTCTGTAGGCGAACTGTGTCACCAACCTTGAGAGGGGGCAGCCGCTTGGTGTGCTCAGACCAGCGCTCGTGTGAGCGCATGTGTCTGTTTCGAAAGGCCTCTTCTCGGGCCATCAGAGTCTTCCTCCATGTGGCATGGGGATGATATTGGCCAGTGGGGATAGGGATGAAATCTCGCACTGGCCGCCCGAACACACAGTGTGCCGGCGATACTTTTGTGGAAAGGTCGGGGGTGTTACGATACGTCAGTATCGCTCGCTGGAACTTGTCGACATTGAGCTCGCCGTTGTTGCCAGTGTTCCCCTCGATCAGACGCTTCATGGTCTTTACACCGACTTCAGCCCGATAGTTGGCGTGAGGGAACGTCACGGATGATCGACGATGTCGGACTCCCCAGGCTTCCAGGAAGGTCTCTGTCTCCCTTGCAGTGAACTCTGGTCCGCCGTCGCTGGTGAGTTCGTCAGCGATGCCGAAGGTGGAGAAGATTCGTCGAAGGCAGGCAATGAGGCCTTTGCTTCCATCACTTGCTTTCTCGACGATGGGCCAGTTCGAATACCGGTCAACGACGATGAGGTATGTCTGGCCTTTGTATGTAAAACAGTCGGCACACACCTGCTGGAATGGGTACTCTGCAGACCGAATGTCTTCTGTGGGTGCACATGGCTGTGAGGGGGCGTTGCGACTGCATGGTCTGCATCTGTCGGGCGTCAGCCGTATGTCGGTCGTGATCCCCGGCCAGTAAACGCTGACTACCGTCCGGGCGATCATCATGCCCACACCCTGATGAGCGCCGTGCAGACTCGACAGTACCTCTTCTCGCAAGCAGAGTGGGACGACGACCTGCTAATCGTAGTGGATGACACCATCACTGGCGTACAAACCGTCACGAACGGCGTGAAATTGTTGCGTAGTTCTACTGGCATGTCCTGGCGGTGTTCCGGAACACTTCCGTCTTCCACCATCTCCAGCAGTTGGTGCATCGCGGGATCGCTGGCAGTGGCTTCCCGAACGCGGTCCCACGTGACGGATCGGATCGCTGTGATGGCAGTGACGGCAATGCTGCCGGGTTCGTCGACGGTGATGTCATCGCAGAGGGGCATTTCGACAGGGGCGCCGGTGGGATAGCGGGATGTGGCATCAGGAACACGGTTCTTGACCCCAGGGATGAACCGAACGTCGAATTTGAAGCGGAGGGTCTTCTCCTTGAGATTGCGCAGGCGAGCGTTCGGCAGATCAGCCAACGATCGGTCGCCCAGGATCTTCACCAGCGGTTTGTGGTCAACCACAACGGTGAGGTCGCTGCATCTGAGCACGAAGAACCATGCCTTATCGAGTGCGTCTGCGACAGCGAGTGATTCACCCTCGACTGGGGCGTAGCGGACTCAGCGCCTGATGTGAACCGGCTTCCTACCAGGATTGTCCTCCATCCTGTCGCGCAGCATAGTGGTGACCGGCCTTCACATGTGCAATGCTTCTGCAGGAGCCAAAACCCGATGCCGGTGCGGGACCAGTCGGTGGCCTGGACGGTGGGCCTGTTCCTTTCGAAGATCTGCACCCCTGTGGTGACTTCATGGATGATCACTCGTTTCGACTCCTCGAACAGGGCCTCGTGTTCCTCCGTCCACTCGAACTTGCCTGGTTTCAGGAGTTCGCAGAAGGGCATCATGACGTCAGCCATAGCGAATGCGTAGGAGACGTGGTTGATGACCCCGAACCAGGCTCGAATGTCTGTCAGGTTCTTGGGGGGTGGGGGACTCGGCGATGCTATGGATGAATGCGCGGCATGGTCAGACCACCTCGGGGGTTATCTCGAAGCCTGCGAACTCCACAGTCCGTTGTGCGAAGACGAATTTGTCGGCGTTCAGGGCTTCCTCGATGCGCTGATTCCGAAAATATGCCTCTATAGGGTGGTATTTTTAGACGTTTACGAGTTACAGCCACGCGCTTGAGCGCGGCGCCAACGAAGGAGCCGGGCACTGCCAGTGACGTCATTCGGCGGTCCGTCGAGTTCAAGGTCAAATGGGTCGTATCCTTACCTTGTTATAGGGCCTTGGTCTAGGGCGGTCCAAGGCCCTATAACTAGGTAAGGACACGAGCCATTTGACCTTGAACTTGGCGGGCTGCCGGATGACGTCACTGGCGGTGCCCGGCTCCTTTATCGGCGCCGCGCTCAAGTACATGGCTGTAACTCGGAAACAACAAAAATACCGCCCTATAGAGGCATATTTTCGGGTGAATACGCTACCAACAGACTGTTCAATTTCAACTATTGCGCTATTGCTAGGGGCAGTCTAGGGCCTTGAATGTCTGTAAAATAGGCGTTGCTCGAAGGGAGTCATGGCTGTATCGTGTCAAATCTTTTCCAATGACGTCAAAATTATTGGCCAGTGGGAAAGCGATTCAGCAGACGCACCGTCTTCTACATGCTTATTTTTCAGATGCTGATACGTTGCTTTCAACCAATGGGAGAGTTGATCGGGTCCGAATGGTTTGGTTCTCGTGACGTCACACTATTTACTACCTAAGCTGAACGCGTTCTCATGTTATCAAGCGCCTTGTATGCATCAGTCTGAATGTTGGTGGCGTTGTGCGTGGGCGTGTTTCAGTCAAGTCCTTCAGTCTAGTAGATTAGGGTGTTTGTTTATTCTATTACGGTCACCGTGGGTGTGTGTCGCCGAAACATTGTTTAGGGTACGTTGTTGCTACCGTGGACAATGTGTTAATGCTTAGGGACCCTTTATTTCATGATGTTAATGCTTGATAACATCAAAAGTTAATTAGAAAAGTTGCACTACGTAGTCGGGTAGGAAGGGGGTAGGGTAAAGTGTATGGGCGTTGGAAGCGGGAGGACGCATCCCCCCAATATTTGCGAATTTGAACATGTCTATGGGAGTTTCATGGAAAGAATCAACTTCAAAATACCTCTGCCCCTCCAAACTTTTGGAAGGTGGTGACGTCCTTGGTAAAGTGCCATAACCTCAGACACATCCTAACCTCAGACTTTTCATTCTATCAGAATGTAAACAATAGATGCACAAAAACATTATGTGTCTGTATTGTCTGCACTATGATAGCATGAAAAGTCTGAGGTTAGGACATGTCCGAGTTTACAACACTTCACCCTATTATGAAAATAAGCTGGAATATTCCTGGATGAGCCCAGTTAAAAGAAAGATATATAATATCTCCAGATTAGGTCATACATACTTGATATCCCTAACATTTTAGATGTTTCAAAACTTCAATATTTATTCACTATGCATCTTTGAAGACACTTCTGTATTTATGTTATTTAGAATGTGTCTTACCTAACAATGTTGAAAAGAAAAAAATATGGAAGGTGTAACAATTGATTGTCCACTACAATCGTTGCCATATCTATGCAGAAAGATGGCTATATCGATGCAGGAAGATGCACAGCAAAAATATGGAACGTCGATGACGTCATTGGAACAATGGCTGTAACCTAATCTAACCATGCAACATAAATAAGTTCTGTGACGTCATAGCCGGGCCGCCGTGAATTGTCTATACTTGTATCAAGGTCGGTCGTCATCAGCTGGCATGTAAACAAAGTTTTGCAGGCGACTGAAGCAGCAAGATATTAATTATTGAAGTTATAATGTTATAGTGCAAAATGTGTTGGTGATTAATAACTAAGGGGGGACCACAAGTATGTACTGCCCCATAGTAGGGGTTTACTAGTTAAAACTAATATGGCAGATTCTAAGAAGTTAAGATTACAACCATTGTAAATCATGTTTCACCAACTTATCACTTTCTTTCTTAAAATATGTCAGACTCCAGGTTATGATGTCATGGTTAAGGGCATTTGTTTGATAATAATGATAAGTGGACTACTTAAGACAAGACAAATTTCAATTTAAACTTTGCTGGATAATCTTGGCATTTCTTACCATTCAGACTCAGAGCAATTCACATAGCCCCAGTTTCATCCCAAATTGATTAATCAGGGTTCAGGAACTTGTACACACTGATAATTATAAACGATATTGATAAACAGGATGTTTTGTTGTATGCCTATAAGATGAATTAAAATTTGACTGTTTATCCCCTTTTTCAGTTGTCTGTGATGGAAGCTTCAAATAATGACATCCATGAGAGATTTCCTCTGCATTGGCTGGTGTGGAATGATGAACACACTAAACTTGAGGAAGAACTGCAAAAGATTGATGTGAGTAGTTTATCTTTGCATGATTTGTCCTGTATGGCTGTGTCATTCTTTAGAACTTGTCTGAGTATTATTTCTTAGTGTTTCAATACTGCCTGTGCCAATATGAGGTCATGATTTGACTTAAATAATACCCATGAATGCATTTATGTTCTGTAAGTACTGTTTTTTTTTACTAATGACATTCATATTTGAGCGGGTAAAGGTTTGGTCAAATAACCCGCGACTTACTGGGGGCTATTTCCCCCCCCCCCCGTTATTTTGCAATAACTCCTAAACGAACACCGGTATCGTCACCAAACTTGCAGTACCTTCTCTCACATCAATTCTACACATGTTGGCAAAGGGAAAAATATGAGGTTATGATAGGTCAACCGGGAATGACGTCAGAGTGACGTCATGTTCTTCGGTTTTGGTTGCAAAATAATGGTTTGCGGAAAACGTTGTCAAAGGTACGGTGTTTGAGATAAACTCAATTGTCTTAATTAAAATTACGGACAATAGACCGGGCTATCAAACTGCTATCTCGGATTTTTGAGGGTTTTTTTATTCAAAATTTTGAGAAATCCAATTTTTTTAATAAAATTTTCAAGAAAAAATCCGAATTTGAAAAAACCCGGAATAAATGTGATTGAGACTTGTGCGGTGAATATGTGTACTAAATTTGAAGTCGATATCTTCAAAAATGACTGACTTATGACCTTTAAATGACAAAAAAATGACCACATCTCACAGCATTACCATGACGCATTACCACGACGAAAAAACGCAGTGTCGTTTTTGCTTTTTGCTTCTATTTATATGTAACAAACAATGTTCTAAGGCCATTGTTCGCGTTCTAGACGAAAAACAAACTCATACACATGTGTTACAACGCCTAATGACCGTAATCTGCAGTTTGACCTCGTGACCTCGGATGACCTTGACCTGACCCAAGGTCATAAACAGCTTAGAAAGGTACTTAGAAGTGTCAGACACACGAATCATACCAATTTATCGACAGCTTATGCGTTTAATATCGCAATTTTGCGCGACAATTCCATCCATCGAAACCTTTCGATTCGGTCAAACATTTTGTACTTGACCTGACCTGTGACGTCATCGGTGACCCCGAGGTCAACAATATTATGTTTCCCTCGATACATTTTCCAGGGCTATCGAATGCCGTTTTCATTTTTACATCCAGTAGTTTCGGAGATCCGAGGGGGGGGGGGGGCAAAAAATAGCCCCCCCCCCCCAGTAAGTCGCGTTATGAAATATACCCCAGTAACTCGCGGGTTAACAAGCTTGCAGCTTCCTAAAATTGTAATATTTAGGTGGAAAAGGTCTTGTGAAGGATAGTTTTCCACTCCCCTGCATGGTTTTTCGCTGAATTTTCCCCTCTCACTTGGTCATGCCGGCCTCTCACCTTACCTAGTCTCACCTTTCAAGCCAAGTATTCTATGTGTTACCTGGTCAAATTATCTCCTCACTGCACTGGGGTCATTTCAGCAGGTCATTTGTGTTCATTGTCTGGTTCTGACCACTACCATTGTTCCAATGTCCCGTTCTGACCTGTCTTGCTGTCTGAATGTGGTTTTGACTTGCCCCGTTGCCCGAGTGTTCAGTTTTGACCCATCTCGCTGTCCCTGTGTCTGATTCTGACACCGCATACTGTCCCGGACTCCCAGTGTCCGCTTCTGACCCCTGCAGGCCTCCGGCTGTCCCGGTGTGGTTCTGACCTGCCCCCGTGTCACCAGGTGGACCGGGAGCGGCGGGACCCGCGCGGCCGCACTCCGCTCATGCTGGCCGTCACCCTGGGCCGCACTGCCGCCACGCGCGTCCTCCTGCGCCACAACTGTAACGTCAACGCCGATAACGCCGCGGGCTGGAACGGTGGGTGTCCGTGGAGCGCCACAGTGCCGGCGACTGCTGCGACTGCTGCTGCTGCTGCTGCTGAACCCGTCGTGTTTAAATATACCAGTCTGATGTTAGGGAATACGAGCACATGAGGTTATCAGCTTCTGGTTATACCCACTTGTGTGTGCGTTTGTCCTGAGAGATCTCCATGCAAACGATCGTCTGCTCGTATATGAATCTGTCGGTGTCGTTTGACTCCAAAATAATCTTCACAGTCGTCCCTTGCATCATATGGCACCGCCACATGTGGTGATCAGAAATGCTGCCTTATTTTATTTCGTGTAGTGTAGTACACTGAACTTCGACTGGACTTGAAAAGGGAAACAAAATGCAGGAAATAATTTCACAACCGACCTCGTTCTGAGCGAAATCCTGCTGTTGTATCAAGTTGCACGGTCCCCGCTGGGCGCTGATTGACTATATTTGCTAAGTCTGACTGTCTGTGTGTTGGCGCCTCCGGCAGTGTCCCAGGAGGCGATAGCCACCGGCGACCCGGAGTTGGCTCAGATAGTGCTGCGGGAACGGGACGTTCAACGGTACAGCAACCGAGCCACCGCTCTGCCGGCACTGCTGCAGCGACTTACCGAGGTCAGTCCCTAGTCAGTCCGACAGACTCGGTCATCAGGCAGTCTGACAGGCAGGAAGTCACGCCTTCAGTCAGCAGTCAGTCGGTCACCCGGTCAGTCAGTCAGCCAGTGTGTCAGTCAACTGGTCAGTCAGCCAGTGTGTCAGTCAACTGGTCAGTCAGCCAGTGTGTCAGTCAACTGGTCAGACAGCCAGTGTGTCAGTCAGCCAGTCCGTCAGTCAACTGGTCAGTCAGCCAGTGTGTCAGTCAACTGGTCAGTCAACTGGTCAGACAGCCAGTGCGTCAGTCAACTGGTCAGTCAGCCAGTGTGTCAGTCAACTGGTCAGTCAGCCAGTCCGTCAGTCAACTGGTCAGTCAGCCAGTGTGTCAGTCAACTGGTCAGACAGCCAGTGCGTCAGTCAACTGGTCAGTCAGCCAGTGTGTCAGTCAACTGGTCAGTCAGCCAGTGTGTCAGTCAACTGGTCAGTCAGCCGGTGTGTCAGTCAACTGGTCAGTCAGCCAGTGTGTCAGTCAGCCAGTGTGTCAGTCAACTGGTCAGACAGCCAGTGCGTCAGTCAACTGGTCAGTCAGCCAGTGTGTCAGTCAACTGGTCAGTCAGCCAGTCCGTCAGTCAGCCAGTGTGTCAGTCAACTGGTCAGACAGCCAGTGCGTCAGTCAACTGGTCAGTCAGCCAGTGTGTCAGTCAACTGGTCAGTCAGCCAGTCCGTCAGTCAACTGGTCAGTCAGCCAGTGTGTCAGTCAGCCAGTCCGTCAGTCAACTGGTCAGTCAGCCAGTGTGTCAGTCAACTGGTCAGTCAGCCAGTGTGTCAGTCAACTGGTCAGTCAGCCAGTCCGTCAGTCAACTGGTCAGTCAGCCAGTCCGTCGTCAGCCATTCCGTCGGTAATGCCGGCCAGCCGAGGCCAGCTTAGATCGCTGGCTGCCACATGCGTGCTGTACCAGTGTGTAGGTATATACGCCCTGCCCCTGCGCTGGGCATCCGTTGGGCTTCCCGAGGCCGTACAGGTGCCACGTCCGCCCCCGGCCGCCGCTCCCCCCCCCCCCCCCCCCCCCCCAGACAACGCTCTCTGCGGTACACCAGGGCAGAGCCGAGTGACATCGCGGAAACGCTGGGAACTCAGAACACTGGGTAAATGCCACAGGGGATATGCCGTTGCCGTAGGTTGTCGTTCATAGATTTCAGACCTCAGTCGGAGATATTTTAATTGCGTAACTTGCCGAGTACATGAGATATATCAGTAATGCTCGACTGATATGATATGGTTACTACCTAATTGGGTATGGTTTATGAATGCACCATTTAGTGAGTATTCTATTGATTTCACGTCGTGTACCGAGGTTCCCGTTACTCAGTCTCGTACACCAGCATAGTATTGACTTTCAATTATCAGAATCGTGCTCTCCCACGCGCTGGGACGCGATGTTTGTCGCATGGTTTCGAACTGGATGAGGCCGCATCAAACTGGATAGAACAGGACCGGACTGGAGTCGCGACCAGACCAGATCCAACCCGACCAGACCAGATCCAACCCGGCCAGACCAGATCCAACCCGGCCAGACCAGATCCAACACGACCAGACCAGATCCAACACGACCAGACCAGATCCAACACGACCAGACCAGATCCAACCCGACCAGACCAGATCCAACACGACCAGACCAGATCCAACACTACCAGGCCAGATCCAACCCGACCAGGCCAGATCCAACCCGACTAGACCAGATCCAACACGACCAGACCAGATCCAACCCGACCAGACCAGATCCAATCCGACCAGATCAGATCCAACCCGGCCAGACCAGATCCAACCCGACCAGACCAGATCCAACCAGACCAGGCCAGATCCAACCCGTCCAGACCAGACCGTAATCGACCAGATAGGACAGAACAACGGATCAGACACCGGGATAGACGAGAACGAGCCGAGCTAGACCAGCCTGGGCATGACCACCAGACCGGACCGGACTGGGCCGAGTCGGGACCGGACCGGACCGGACCGGGTCGGGTCGGGTCGGGTCGGGTCGGGTCGGGTCGGGTCGGGTCGGGTCGGGTCGGGTCGGGTCGGGTCGGGTCGGTACTCGGGAGACAGCTCCGTGTGCGAGCAGCAGCGGGACGGTCCGCCGTCAATCGATGCCAGACACGGCTTCACTCTCCTGCTCTCCCTCTCCCCTGCCCTCCCCTCGCTCTCCTCTCCCTCTCCCTCTCCCTCTCCCCTCCCCGTCCCACCCCTGACCTTTCCAGCTGCTGGGCTGTCGGCCGTACTGGATCCGGCAGCGTGACGGGGGAACGGGGGCGGGATGGGAGAGACCATAGGCTCTGCCTAGTTAACAGCGTCTCCATACGCACCAACCGCCAGAGCTGTACCGTGGGATATATAGGCAAATATATCACAAATATTAATATTATGTATGCACTGAATTTCTGTAGTTCATGGAATGTGTCCCACAGATATTTTCAATTTCGTAGTAAAATAGCGTTAGTACATATAAACAGCTAACTGGATATATTTATTTATCAAAAACTGTATATGGTCACAGATCCCATGACTCGATGAGATATGTGCACCAAGACGTCGATATCTTATCTCTGGGCTTGGGCGCTGACTCCGCCGTTTCATATTGCTGAGGTGCTATGCGCAGTCTCCAGGAAACACAAACAGCGTATCAGCGTCTCTGACTGTCGCTCACTCTGGGTCACTGTCGACTGTCGACTCTGACTGTGTCGACTGTCGGTCACTGTTCTCTGGTCGTGTGTTGCAGGCGCCGGACTTCTACGTGGAGATGAAGTGGGAGTTCGCCAGCTGGGGTGAGTTTCTGCTCTGACCTGGACTGACCTGGCCTGACCTGGCCTGACCTGGCCTGACCTGGCCTGACCTGGCCTGACCTGGCCTGACCTGTCCTACCCTGTCCTGACGCCCTAGTCTGATATGCCCTGCCTTGCCCTGCCGTGCCCTACCGTGCCCCGCCGTGCCCCGTTCTATCCTGACCTATCCTTGTCCGTTACCTGGCTGGTCATGTTGGTCTCTGAAATAAGATAAGCTATCGAGTAAAAAATTGTCGCTGAATCTCAGAAGCCTCAGAGGGCTATTGTTGCTATTTGCCCACCTAAGTTGATTTGGGACTTCTGCCCCGTGTGACTGTCCGACTGATCCCCTCTCCGTCCGTCCCGGCGGCAGTACCGCTGGTGTCCCGGATGTGTCCTCATGACACGTACAAGGTGTACAAGCGGGGCTCTCGGGTACGGATCGACACCACTCTGCTCGGCTTCGACGACACGAGCTGGCAGCGCGGCAACAAGAGCTACATCTTCAAGGGACAGAGTGAGTGACGCGCCCGGATCTGCCGAGCTGGGGGCGTGCAATGTGGACACATCCGTCCGACGTCCACTGTGAGACTTAGTTCTACGTCCAGTGGGGGACAACCGTTCAGCATCCAGTGCCAAACCTATGTCCAGCATCCAGTGTGAAACGTATGTCCAACATCCAGTGTGAAACGTATGTCAACGTCCAGTGTGAAACGTATGTCAACTTCCAGTGTGAAACGTATGTCAACGTCCAGTGTGAAACGTATGTCCAGCATCAAGTGTGTAACGTATGTCAACGTCCAGTGTGAAACGTATGTCCAGCATCCAGTGTGAAACGTATGTCCAGCATCCAGTGTGAAACGTATGTCAACGTCCAGTGTGAAACGTATGTCAACGTCCAGTGTGAAACGTATGTCAACTTCCAGTGTGAAACGTATGTCAACTTCCAGTGTGAAACGTATGTCCAACATCCAGTGTGAAACGTATGTCCAACGTCCAGTGTGAAACGTATGTCCAACATCCAGTGTGAAACGTATGTCCAACGTCCAGTGTGAAACATCCTGCTAAAGTTCAGTGTGACACATCATGAATGACTGATTGGCGGTGTGACTGATTGGCGGTGTGACTGGCCGGCCAGGGGCGTTTGAGTCGCTTTTGTGCCGGTTTGCGATGAATGACTCTGATTGGCGGTGTGACTGGCCGGCCAGGGGCGTTTGCGTCGCTTTTGTGCCAGTTTGCGATGAATGACTGATTGGCGGTGTGACTGGCCGGCCAGGGGCGTTTGCGTCGCTTTTGTGCCAGTTTGCGATGAATGACTCTGATTGGCGGTGTGACTGGCCGGCCAGGGGCGTTTGAGTCGCTTTTGTGCCAGTTTGCGATGAATGACTCTGATTGGCGGTGTGACTGGCCGGCCAGGGGCGTTTGAGCCGCTTTTGTGCCAGTTTGCGATGAATGACTCTGATTGGCGGTGTGACTGGCCGGCCAGGGGCGTTTGAGTCGCTTTTGTGCCAGTTTGCGATGAATGACTCTGATTGGCGGTGTGACTGGCCGGCCAGGGGCGTTTGAGCCGGTGCGGGGTGACAGGACGATGATCTACTCGCTGCTGGAGAGGCCGGGAGGTAGGCCGGCGGATGGCGGCCCGCCACGGCTCAGCTAACAAGAGAGCACACTCACGTTGAGAGGCCACCCTCGCATTTAGAGATCGCCCGGCCACCTCCGGCCTGCAGTCAGCTGTAGCGGCAATGCCATGGGCTGTGTAGACAGCTTACCGAGCAGAGCCCGTCCCAAAGTACAGAGTTTCACCGGAGCGTCAGTCACCAGTCGGCAGTACCCGGAAGACAGCTGCACTCAATGATCGGTATAGTGGCAGCACACACAGCTGCCTTGAGTGGTAGAGACACGCAGCAGAGGAAATCTTGGCAGAGTAGAGAGCCAAGGTAGCACAGTAGTCAGTAATGTCACCTCCATCAGACACACAGTGGTTTACAGCTGCCCTGAACGGTACAGAAAATCCAGTTTGGTTCCTTCTTCATGCGTTTGTCGTTTATGCCGTATAATATCTAAATCACGTGCACGCTTTCCTTTCTTTTCTTTTATCCCAGTAGTACGTCCATTTAAATTACTGTTGTCATTTTTTTTTCAAATGGTTCTTCAGAAATATATTGTAATGCAAATTACTCCCTAAATTGTGTTTTACTCCTGCCGACCTGTATTTTACTTCTCATGAGTTCATGACTGAAGGACATCATGCTAGCTGGTCTGATGGAAATCCCTGGAACCACTGGTAGGTCCTATGTGTACCTGATTGGGGGTTGATTTTGGTGACGGTCCTGTACTACAGCTGCCTGTGTTCCCGTGGATCACGTGACCTCGCTGTCCGTCCGTGGGTAACAGGATGGCACTGGGAGTGCTGTCTGCGTGTCTGCGTATATTCGTGTCTGCGTGTCTGCGTATCAGGTTAGGTTTGTGCGTGTGCCAGGTGACGTCTCTGTTTGCGGACCAGGTGACGTTTCTGTGGGTGTGAGATCACCCTCTGTGTGTGGCCCATGTGACGTCTCTGTTTGTGGGCCAGGTGACGTTTCTGTTTGTGTGAAACCACCCTCTGTTTGTGTGCCAGGTGACGTCTCTGTGCGTGTGAGGTGAACCTCTGTTTGTGTGCCATGTGACGTCTCTGTGCGTGTGAGGTGAACCTCTGTTTGTGTGCCAGGTGACGTCTCTGTGCGTGTGAGACCAGCCTCTGTTTGTGTGCCAGGTGACGTCTCTGCGTGTGAGACCACCCTCTGTTTGTGTGCCAGGTGACGTCTCTGTGCGTGTGAGGCGAACCTCTGTTTGTGTGCCAGGTGACGTCTCTGTGCGTGTGAGACCAGCCTCTGTTTGTGTGCCAGGTGACGTCTCTGTGCGTGTGAGACCACCCTCTGTTTGTGTGCCAGGTGACGTCTCTGTGCGTGTGAGACCAGCCTCTGTTTGTGTGCCAGGTGACGTCTCTGTGCGTGTGAGACCACCCTCTGTTTGTGTGCCAGGTGACGTCTCTGTTTGTGGGCCAGGTGACGTCTCTGTGCGTGTGAGACCACCCTCTGTTTGTGTGCCAGGTGACGTCTCTGTTTGTGGGCCAGGTGACGTCTCTGTGCGTGTGAGACCACCCTCTGTTTGTGTGCCAGGTGACGTCTCTGTTTGTGTGCCATGTGACGTCTCTGTGCGTGTGAGGTGAACCTCTGTGTGTGTGCCAGGTGACCGGGTGGTGGTGACGGAGGTCGATCATGAGGAGCGAGTGGTGTTCTCGGAGGAGGTGCAGCTGGCCAGTGGAGAGGTGCTGGCCGGCGCTCTCGGGCCGGATGATGCCGCCATCGAGCACCGGCTGACCACACCGATCGTCACCACCTACATCGACACGGCCAACGTCAACTTCGAACGGTGCGTCACGGCACGGCAAGACGGCACACAGGCTGACGTGGCCGGAGAAGGGTGACATGGGCGGGGTGGGACGGAACGGGACGGCACGGCACGGCACGGCACGGCACGGGATAGGACGGGACGGCACGGCACGGCACGGCACGGCACGGGACGGGACGGCACGGCACGGGACGGCACGGGACGGCACGGGACGGCACGGGACGGCACGGGACGGCACGGGACGGGACGGGACGGCACGGGACGGGAGAGGACGGGACGGCACGGGACGGCACGGGACGGGAGAGGACGGGACGGGATAGGACGGGACGGCACGGGACGGCACGGGACGGCACGGAACGGCACGGGACGGCACGGGACGGGAGAGGACGGGACGGCACGGGACGGCACGGGACGGCACGGGACGGCACGGGACGGCACGGGACGGCACGGGACGGGAGAGGACGGGACGGGACGGCACGGGACGGCACGGGACGGCACGGGACGGCACGGGACGGCACGGGACGGCACGGGACGGCACGGGACGGCACGGGACGGGAGAGGACGGGACGGGATAGGACGGGACGGCACGGGACGGCACGGGACGGCACGGGACGGCACGGGACGGGACGCGGCAGGGCAGAATGGGACAGGGCGGATTGCAATGAAATATTTAACAACTTAAAATTTACGCATGCAATGTATTTCAAATTCCAGCGATTGCCTTTTTCGTTCATTTGGCTGTGCTTCGTGTGTGCCTCTGTCTGGTGCGGTGTTATCACACGATTCCTGTCTGTTTGTGGCCTGCTCCAGGAACAAGTCTGGTATCTGGGGCTGGCGGTCCGACCGGACAGAGGAGGTCAGCGGCAGGGATTCCAAGGTGTTTTCCGCCTCCAACGTCGAGCTCGTCACGAAAACCCGCACCGAACACCTCTCCGAACAGGTACGGAGGTCAGACATCACCAAAACCCGCACCGAGCACCTCTCCGAACAGGTACGGAGGTCAGACACCACCAAATCCCGCACCGAACATCACCGAAACCCGCGCTAAACGTCACCCAAACCCACACTCGAACATCACCAAAACACATACCGAACATCACCAAAACCCGCACCAAACACCGCTTCGAACTCGTGTGGATCTCATCACTAAAACTCGTACAAACCCGTGTCCTGCCGACTGCAATTCCCCTCAAACTGTCATGTGTGTGTCCGTTTGCGGTGAGTGGTGACTATTTTCAGTTACGTTTCAGTCGGTTGGCACGTGAGGAGGGGAGCGGCCACACATCAGGTTCCCTCTGACTGCCACCTGAGGAGGGGAGCGGTCACACATCAGGTTCCCTCTGACTGCCACAAGAGGAGGGGAGCGGTCACACATCAGGTTCCCTCTGACTGCCACCTGAGGAGGGGAGCGGCCACACATCAGGTTCCCTCTGACTGCCACCTGAGGAGGGGAGCGGTCACACATCAGGTTCCCTCTGACTGCCACCTGAGGAGGGGAGCGGTCACACATCAGGTTCCCTCTGACTGGCACGTGAGGAGGGGAGCGGTGACACATCAGGTTCCCTCTGACTGCCACCTGAGGAGGGGAGCGGTCACACATCAGGTTCCCTCTGACTGCCACAAGAGGAGGGGAGCGGTCACACATCAGGTTCCCTCTGACTGCCACCTGAGGAGGGGAGCGGTGACACATCAGGTTCCCTCTGACTGCCACCTGAGGAGGGGAGCGGTCACACACCAGGTTCCCTCTGACTGTCACCTGAGAAGGGGAGCGGTCGCACATCAGGTTCCCTCTGACTGCCACCTGAGGAGGGGAGCGGTGACACATCAGGTTCCCTCTGACTGCCACCTGAGGAGGGGAGCGGTCACACATCAGGTTCCCTCTGACTGCCACAAGAGGAGGGGAGCGGTCACACATCAGGTTCCCTCTGACTGCCACCTGAGGAGGGGAGCGGTCACACATCAGGTTCCCTCTGACTGCCACAAGAGGAGGGGAGCGGTCACACATAAGGTTCCCTCTGACTGCCACCTGAGGAGGGGAGCGGTCACACATCAGGTTCCCTCTGACTGCCACAAGAGGAGGGGAGCGGTCACACATCAGGTTCCCTCTGACTGCCACCTGAGGAGGGGAGCGGCCACACATCAGGTTCCCTGGACTGCCACCTGATGAGGGGAGCGGTGACACACCAGGTTCCCTCTGACTGTCACCTGAGGAGGGGAGCGGTCACACATCAGGTTCCCTCTGACTGTCGCCTGATGAGGGGAATGGTCGCACATCAGGTTCCCTCTGACTGCCACCTGAGGAGGGGAGTGGTCACACATCAGGTTCCCTCTGACTGTCACCTGAGGAGGGGAGCGGTGACACATCAGGTACCCTCTGACTGCCACCTGAGGAGGGGAGCGGTGACACATCAGGTTCCCTCTGACTGCGGCTCCCGTCCGTTTACCCCTCGATGCGTACTTCTGCTGCAGTGCACGGGATTACCGACTCTGTGTTTCTCCTGTCGTCAGGACCGGGAACAGACGCGCCGTTTCGTGAAGAGCCCGCTGCAGTCGATACTGGGCGTGGCCGAGGTGGAGGAGGCGCAGCGGACACCGTCACCGGAGGCTTCCACGGTGAGGCGTCCGGCTGGACTGACACCGGCCGGTCCTCTCGTGACACCGGCCGGTCCTCTCGTGACACCGGCCGGTCCTCTCGTGACACCGGCCGGTCCTCTCGTGACATTGTTCCCTCGACACTTATCGACGGCATAGCAAATCAGTAAAACGGCACACTGTGGTGGGTGCTTTTCGCTTCTTTCGTCAAAGGTTTGCGCGGTTCGGTACACATTTTTACGTTTTTTTTTTGGGGGGGGGGAAGAAGCCGTTATATCCAGTGCCATTCCATCCTCTACAAGGAGGACTGGCCCTCGGACATCTAACCAATCCGTGCCTCCACGGGACAACAACAGCTGTACAGCGCTTGTGTTATGTCTGGTCACGATTGGCGAGCACGACTGCAAGCGTGATCCAAACGACCAACCATCTGCCAGTGGCCATTATGTTTGGACATGACTGGCCGTTACGCCTGCACGCTTGCAAGCATCAAGACAACTATTTCCATTAATTTTGAATCATTGGAAGCCGTGCTGAAATAAGCAACGAACGACGTTTGTACGGAAGTTTTTGGACCGTCGTATCCTTGAAGACTTCATCAAAAGAGACAGTATCGGCCTCGTATGTATTGTAGATCATTATGTCAAACGATATTCCGTACAAATGCGTTCTCTGACAGAAGTGACAGTAGACACTACATACAGACAGACTGTAGTGACCCAACCGCCACACGTGTGTCTACAGTCGTGCGTGGCTTTTGACGCCCGATAGTCCCTTCTGACTCACCGCTGTGTTGTCCTCTCACGACCCAGACGGAGGTATCGCAACTAGTCCCTTCTGACTCACCGCTGTGTTGTCCTCTCACGACCCAGACGGAGGTATCGCAACTAGTCCCTTCTGACTCACCGCTGTGTTGTCCTCTCACGACCCAGACGGAGGTATCGCAACTAGTCCCTTCTGACTCACCGCTGTGTTGTCCTCTCACGACCCAGACGGAGGTATCGCAACTAGTCCCTTCTGACTCACCGCTGTGTTGTCCTCTCACGACCCAGACGGAGGTATCGCAACTAGTCCCTTCTGACTCACCGCTGTGTTGTCCTCTCACGACCCAGACGGAGGTATCGCAACTAGTCCCTTCTGACTCACCGCTGTGTTGTCCTCTCACGACCCAGACGGAGGTATCGCAACTAGTCCCTTCTGACTCACCGCTGTGTTGTCCTCTCACGACCCAGACGGAGGTATCGCAACTAGTCTCTTCTGACTCACCGCTGTGTTGTCCTCTCACGACCCAGACGGAGGTATCGCAACTAGTCCCTTCTGACTCACCGCTGTGTTGTCCTCTCACGACCCAGACGGAGGTGTCACAGCAGAGCACCAACCCGTGCCACATCACAGCCGAGGAGTACTTTGACCCGGCATGTGACCTCGGGGACCGGGACATCGGCCGGCCCCGCTTAACCTCCGTCAAAACGCAGAAGCTCAAGGTCAGTACTCAGTACCTACTGGGAGCGATGAATCGGGTGGGGAAGATGCAGAAACTCGAGGTCAGTTCTGGGGCAGCGTCGTGTCACGTTCAGGCTGGCTCGAACTTCAAGGTCAATACCGAGACAGTGTCGAGTCGGGGCTCAGGATAATCCCGATCAGGATTGTCGATTTGACGCTACACTTCACTGTTGTGCTTTGGTCTCGTGCCTGGTGACCAAGTAGTCGGTCTGTGTTTAATGCAGATTTTAGAGGCAGCTCGTTACGACTCTGGCCCGCATGAGTCATCTGGATATTCCGTACATGGCGTTAAACGCGGCGTGTTGTGGTCTTTCAGGCGACCCTGTGGCTCTGTGAAGAGTACCCTCTCAGTCTGCAGGAGCAGGTGATGCCCATAGTAGATCTCATGTCCATCCAGTCAACACACTTCGCCAAACTAAAGGAGTTCATTCAGATGCAGTTACCTGCCGGCTTTCCTGTGAAGATAGGTGAGTCTGAGCTGGTCTGAGTTGAACTGTACTAATTGTTTGCACGAATTCTCAGAATTATTGCTTTGGTCGGTACGGAACTTAAGGAAATATCACAATTTTCTTCAAAAATCGCAGTAGTAAAATTATTGTAATCGACATTTTCCTCAATGACTGTTTCTATGTGACGTGACTCGTGTGTTTCCATATAATGCTAAACTCGGGACTCCGGTTAAAACAGGTACCACTTGGGCAGATAACTTATATTCGTTACATGATCACAAGGATGATTAGATATTGTATTTTGTAATATTCTTCTGTCCGTCACGTGCGTATCGTTTCGAGTCTTTTAGCTCTACATCACACACTCGTCTGCACCGCTCGTTTTACCTCCGTCTCGCGCAGAGATCCCGCTGTTCCACGTGCTGACGGCTCGCATCACGTTCGGCAACATCTTCGCCGTGGACGAGCCGGTGCCGAACGTCTCCCTGGTGCAGGAGGAGGACCGGATCACCTGCGTGGTGGATGACGCCGTGTTCGAGCCGCCGGCCGGCTACCGCAGCGTCGGTCAGTCCATACTCTCTGTGTCTCAAGAGTCAAGTACCCGACAGAAATCAGACATCTCACAGGGAACTTGTCATTTTGATAATACAATATCATCGGTTTAATATTTGAAGTATAATATGCGGGAACCTCGATATCGATGTTATGTTTCCTATGGGTTTGTCAACCTGATTGTGTGCCCATTGCGCCAGGTTCCGGCTCTAGTATTGCGCCAGGTTCGGGTGTGCTGCGCCACTCTGGCAGTCCGGTAAATCCAGCTGTGTCCACTGCGCCAAGCTCGTCCACTCTAATCCGATCTGTTTCTACTGCGCTAGGTTCGGGTGTTCTGCGCCACTATGGCGGTCCGGATGAGGAGGACGAACTTCTGCAGATGGCCATTCAGCAGAGCCTGCTCGACTCCGGCACCGAAAACGAACAGGTGACCAGTCTGAATAGCGTGTTCCCGTCCCGGGATGGCGCGGGGATGGCGCGGTGATGGCGCGCGGATGGCGCGCGGATGGCGCGGGGATGGCGCGGTGATAGAAACATACAGACTCAATGTGCCCGCACCCCGCGGTCTTGCACTAGTGACTGAGCCCTGGTAACTAAGCACTCAGCAGGCATCCTGTTCACAAGACTCACAGGATGCAATAATTAGGAGGCAATGTCTTGAGTGTTCGTGAGTAGTGCACTGGTACTGTCTTGGTTGTCTCGGTGACAACCATTGGTTTAGAGACGGACTTGCATTAATGATTATATACAAAACGTACGTTATTTGTATAAACAATGTTTTGCCATGCCGCCATGCCGATGAACTTGTGATGTTGGGAGGTTTGCTTGTTTGACATTTGTTCATGCTAAATAAGGAGAGCCGCCTGTACCTGACATCCTGACCTCTGCCCTGTCCTGTGCAGGCGGACATCAGTGATCTGGGAGGCAGGCGCTGCGGGCCGAGTGACCTGATCTAACCTGACCTCTGTCTCTCAGGTGGACATCTGGGAGGCGCTGCGGGCCGAGTGACCTGATCTAACCTGACCTGTCTCTCAGGTGGACATCTGGGAGGCACTGCGGGCCGAGTGGCCTGATCTAACCCGACCTCTGTCTCTCATGTGGACATCTGGGAGGCACTGCGGGGCGAGTGACCTGATCTAACCTGACCTCTGTCTCTCAGGTGGACATCTGGGAGGCACTGCGGGCCGAGTGGCCTGATCTAACCTGACCTCTGTCTCTCAGGTGGACATCTGGGAGGCACTGCGGGCCGAGTGGCCTGATCTAACCTGACCTCTGTCTCTCAGGTGGACATCTGGGAGGCACTGCGGGCCGAGTGGCCTGATCAAACCTGACCTCTGTCTCTCAGGTGGACATCTGGGAGGCACTGCGGGCCGAGTGGCCTGATCTAACCTGACCTCTGTCTCTCAGGTGGACATCTGGGAGGCGCTGCGGGCCGAGTGACCTGATCTAACCTGACCTGACCTCTGTCTCTCAGGTGGACATCTGGGAGGCGCTGCGGGCCGAGTGACCTGATCTAACCTGACCTCTGTCTCTCAGGTGGACATCTGGGAGGCGCTGCGGGCCGAGTGGCCTGATCTAACCTGACCTGTCTCTCAGGTGAACATCTGGGAGGCGCTGCGGGCCGAGTGACCTGATCTAACCTGACCTCTGTCTCTCAGGTGGACATCTGGGAGGCGCTGCGGGCCGAGTGACCTGATCTAACCTGACCTCTGTCTCTCAAGTGGACATCTGGGAGGCGCTGCGGGCCGAGTGACCTGATCTAGCCTGACCTGTCTCTCAGGTGGACATCTGAGAGGCGCTGCGGGCCGAGTGGCCTGATCTAACCTGACCTGTCTCGCAGGTGGACATCTGGTAGGCGCTGCGGGCCGAGTGACCTGATCTAACCTGACCTGACCTCTGTCTCTCAGGTGGACATCTGGGAGGCGCTGCGGGCCGAGTGACCTGATCTAACCTGACCTCTGTCTCTCAGGTGGACATCTGGGAGGCGCTGCGGGCCGAGTGACCTGCTCTAACCTGACCTGACCTCTGTCTCTCAGGTGGACATCTGGGAGGCGCTGCTGGCCGAGTGGCCTGATCTAACCTGACCTCTGTCTCTCAGGTGGACATCTGGGAGGCGCTGCGGGCCGAGTGACCTGATCTAACCTGACCTGACCTCTGTCTCTCAGGTGGACATCTGGGAGGCGCTGCGGGCCGAGTGACCTGATCTAACCTGACCTGTCTCTCAGGTGGACATCTGAGAGGCGCTGCGGGCCGAGTGGCCTGATCTAACCTGACCTGTCTCTCAGGTGGACATCTGGGAGGCGCTGCGGGCCGAGTGACCTGATCTAACCTGACCTGACCTCTGTCTCTCAGGTGGACATCTGGGAGGCGCTGCGGGCCGAGTGACCTGATCTAACCTGACCTCTGTCTCTCAGGTGGACATCTGGGAGGCGCTGCGGGTCGAGTGACCTGCTCTAACCTGACCTGACCTCTGTCTCTCAGGTGGACATCTGGGCGGCGCTGCGGGCCGAGTGGCCTGATCTAACCTGACCTCTGTCTCTCAGGTGGACATCTGGGAGGCGCTGCGGGCCGAGTGACCTGATCTAACCTGACCTCTGTCTATCAGGTGGACATCTGGGAGGCGCTGCGGGCCGAGTGACCTGATCTAACCTGACCTGACCTCTGTCTCTCAGGTGGACATCTGGGAGGCGCTGCGGGCCGAGTGACCTGATCTAACCTGACCTCTGTCTCTCAGGTGGACATCTGGGAGGCGCTGCGGGCCGAGTGACCTGACCTGATCGAACCTGACCTCTGTCTCTCAGGTGGACATCTGGGAGGCGCTGCGGGGAGTGGCCTGATCTAACCTGACCTGACCTCTGTCTCTCAGGTGGACATCTGGGAGGCGCTGCGGGCCGAGTGGCCTGATCTAACCTGACCTCTGTCTCTCAGGTGGACATCTGGGAGGCGCTGCGGGCCGAGTGGCCTGATCTGATCTAACCTGACCTCTGTCTCTCAGGTGGACATCTGGGAGGCGCTGCGGGCCGAGTGACCTGATCTAACCTGACCTCTGTCTCTCAGGTGGACATCTGGGAGGCGCTGCGGGCCGAGTCTGCCACTCCGCGCGGCCAGCCGGCGGCAGACCTGGACGAGCAGATGCTACAGAGGTACTGTAGCACGGGCCGCAAGCCGCCCAGTCGCTCTACCAAGCTCTGCGTGCCGCAAGCCGGCAAGCGGCGCAAGTCCATCTTCTGACGCGGCGTTCCCGCTGGGGCGGCGGACGGGCAGCAGCCGCCCGGGGCCGGGGCGGGGGCGGCGCCGCGCGGCCTGCGCCGCAGTCCGTCGGTCCGCGGCCCGCGTCGGCCGCCGATCGGGGATAGGACGGAGGGACTGGTCACCCGCCTGGTCCGCACCCTCTCCCTGCGCCGCCGACGGGACTGAGCCGCGTGGTGTCCAGTCTGGACGCTGGTCTCAGGTGGCCCCCTCGCCACCTGAGATATAGACACGGATCCACCGGATCCTGCCTGTAGCCACACGCGGCCTCTCAGGTCCTCTCAGGGTATCTGTATTTATACACAGTATAGTCCAATGGGCCATTTATCTACGAGTATACAGTATCTCCTAGACCCTGGCCAGTATCTATGTAGTATTTCTCAGAGGTATCTGCACTATGTAGTATCTCCGGGTCTCCCGTATTCTGGCCGTATCAGATCACCCGGCACTTGCACGGTGTATCGCAGGGATATCGTATTTCCCGGGCCCTTTGTATTCGTACTGGATCCGTCCGGGGCCCCTCGTATCGTCACCACCAGGTAAGTAATGCGTATTCCCCCGGTAAGTATTACAGTTACACGGTTCCTGGGGGCCGTGCTGATAAATTACGTTTCCGTGACGCCGCTCGCCCTAGTTACGATATACTAGTCATTCACTGCTAATATGTACTACACAGAAGTAAACCATGGCTATTGTGTAAAGTAATGATAGCGTAGTGACATGTAACGTTCTGCACTCGTTTAATATCTCATATAATTTGTGTCGTTTTGTTGAGACGCCTTCGAATCTCGTATCACTGATAGTGTACTGTATATCACCTAGTCACTGCAGTTGTGTCGTGCCCTGTATGATCTCGCCCCTCCCCATGGTTAGCCAGTCAGTCGAACACACGGCTGTCGCCCTGTACTGGCTGCCGGTCACAGCTGCACCCCTATCTTCGATCCAGGGCCATCCAGCTGTCCCTGTGTCCGGACGCAGGCGTAGGCGGCCCGGCGGCAGACATCCCGGCCAGTCCGGACGACCCAGCCCTGGCCGCCGCTCTGGAGCTCTCCAGGCGCGATGACGACGCAGCCGACAGGCGCAGGAGGCAGGAGGAGGAGGAGATGAGGCGAGCCATCGAGCTGTCTCTGCTGGAGCAGTGAGCGGCCCTGCTGGAACAGTGAGCTGTCTCTGCTGGAACAGTGAGCGGCCCTGCTGGAACAGTGAGCGTCCCTGCTGGAACAGTGAGCTGTCTCTGCTGGAACAGTGAGCGTCCCTGCTGGAACAGTGGCTGTCTCTGCTGGAACAGTGAGCGGCCCTGCTGGAGCAGTGAGCGTCCCTGCTGGAACAGTGAGCGGCCCTGCTGGAGCAGTGAGCGGGCCTGCTGGAACAGTGAGCGGCCCTGCTGGAGCGGTGAGCGGCCCTGCTGTCTCCCTGCTGGAGCAGTGAGCGGCCCTGCTGTCTCCCTGCTGGAACAATGAGCGGCCCTGCTGTCTCCCTACTGGAGCAATGGGTGGCCCTGCTGTCTCCCTGCTGGAGCAGTGAGCGGCCCTGCTGTCTCCCTGCTGGAGCAATGAGCGGCCCTGTTGTCTCCCTGCTGGAGCAATGAGCGGCCCTGCTGTCTCCCTGCTGGAGCAATGAGCGGCCCTGCTGTCTCCCTGCTGGAGCAATGAGCGGCCCTGCTGTCTCCCTGCTGGAGCAGTGAGCGGCCCTGTTGTCTCCCTGCTGGAGCGGTGAGCGGCCCTGCTGTCTCCCTGCTGGAGCAATGAGCGGCCCTGCTGTCTCCCTGCTGGAACAATGAGCGGCCCTGCTGTCTCCCTGCTGGAGCAATGAGCGGCCCTGTTGTCTCCCTGCTGGAACAATGAGCGGCCCTGCTGTCTCCCTGCTGGAGCAGTGAGCGGCCCTGTTGTCTCCCTGCTGGAACAATGAGCGGCCCTGTTGTCTCCCTGCTGGAGCAATGAGCGGCCCTGCTGTCTCCCTGCTGGAGCAATGAGCGGCCCTGTTGTCTCCCTGCTGGAACAATGAGCGGCCCTGCTGTCTCCCTGCTGGAGCAGTGAGCAGCCCTG
This sequence comes from Chirona hameri, assembly GCA_036785665.1. NCBI lineage: Eukaryota > Metazoa > Arthropoda > Thecostraca > Balanomorpha > Balanidae > Chirona > Chirona hameri. The sequence goes on from JAXIVJ010005003.1 coordinate 50,489, forward strand.
TTGTCTCCCTGCTGGAGCAATGAGCGGCCCTGTTGTCTCCCTGCTGGAGCAAAGAGCGGCCCTGCTGTCTCCCTGCTGGAGCAGTGAGCGGCCCTACTGTCTCCCTGCTGGAGCAGTGAGCGGCCCTGCTGTCTCCCTGCTGGAGCAGTGAGCGGCCCTGTTGTCTCCCTGCTGGAGCAGTGAGCGGCCCTGCTGGAGCAGTGAGCGGCCCTGCTGGAGCAGTGAGCGGCCCTGCTGGAGCAGTGAGCGGCCCTGTTGTCTCCCTGCTGGAGCAGTCAGTGAGCGGCCCCTCTGTAGCGGCTCGGTAACGCAGGGCGCCGGAGGGAGGACGTTCAGCCGCCTTCTGTTCCCTGCGCGTCAGGAGTCAGGACAGTAGCCATCTGAGCGGCAGCCATCACCGAAGAGGAACCGCTGGAGAGCGCGTCCTCGCCTCCGAAGCAGTGTATGGGCGTTATATCGTTATATCGGCGGCCCTGAGATTTGCGGTAACTGATGGCCTGATAGCCGGAGTGGCAGGGAGGCCACGCTCGCCCGATGGGAGGGAGGCCACGCTCGCCCGTATGGGAGGGAGGCCACGCTCGCCCGTATGGGAGGGAGGCCACGCTCGCCCGTATGGGAGGGAGGCCACGCTCGCCCGTATGGGAGGGTCAACTGTCGGTGGAGACGTTCGCCGCCCTGACCTGACCCCGGCCTGAACGCTCTCGCCGTGTGAGACCGCGGCCGAGATCGCTTTAAACTGAGTATCTGTAGAGGTTTTGCTCAATATCGTGTCTCCTGCAGAACCGATGATGCTTTTGTTGGCGCTATTTATTCGCATATTCATACCAAAGCCGGTGATGTCATCATATGAGTGTCTCTCTGTGTGTGTGTCTGACCGAAGTGGCGATGCCTAGCTAGAACCACGCTACTGATACACCATTAAGGACGCTGCGCCTATCAACGCCTTTCCATGCTGAACGACGGAACCGGCGTTTAAACGAAGCCAAACTGATGCCTGCTTTGATCACTGCCGAAATCGGGTCGGAGCGGAGTCGTTCGGCTGGTTGTTGGTTTGTTTTGTGTACGTTCGGCGCACGCGTGCGGAGTGAAGTTCCTGACGGTGTGTGGTGGGTGGCCTGACTGTGATGACAACTGTCGACTTTAACATGTACCCCATCCGTCAGTAAATACACACTGGCGACCCGAAGCACGGCTGGTTTTGTACGGGCACTAACCATCAACCACACCACGTAGATTCTCTGTCGAAAGGTTTATACTAGAAAGGGTTCTCGCCGAATCTAGGCTAACACACTATTCTGTCGTATAAATATATCAAACGTCTGTCATAAGAAGCAGGGTCCATGGAATGTGCAACACTAACAATAAACTGTAAAAAAAATAAAAAAATACACAAACAGAAACAAGTTTGGACGGACCAGGAACCACAAGAGATCAAACTACAAAAACACGAGCCTCGATCGAACGGCTTAGAAACACCCACTCGGGGCCCAATCTTGCCAAGTGCAGCGATCGCACCTAATCTTACCAATGCCGTAGTACGGCATATTGGTGCGCCGGCCTGCAGAACTTCTGAAACCCGGGATCGAACCGAGGACATATTCTAGTCTTTAGTCTAGCGTTCTCCCAACTGGGCTATTTCGACAATGAGCTTTAAAAAACAAACTGTGGTTCCCTAAGTGCGGCATTCTGAGTACTCCATTCACGGCATTTGGTAAGATTTGGCCCTACCGCTTCATCATTTCGAGTCTTGCGGACTCGGCCGGTCCGTCGTACAGTTCCTCCTCCCGGTCCTCACACCTCCCTGTTGCCATTCTCCCTAACCCCCTAACCCGTCCCCCTAGTTACCCCCTAACCCGTCCCCTGAGCTCCTCCCTGTTGTCCTCAAAGCTCCTCTATGTTGTCCTCAGAGCTCCTCCCAGTTGTCCTCAGAGCTCATCCCTGTTGTCCTCAGAGCTCCTCCCTGTTGTCCTCAGAGCTCCTCCCTGTTGTCCTCAGAGCTCCTCCCTGTTGTCCTCAGAGCTCCTTCCTGTTGTCCTCAGAGCTCCTCCCTGTTGTCCTCAGAGCTCCTCCATGTTCCCGTCCTCATAGTTCCTCCTTGCCTCTCTCCTCCGGCGGCGCCGTGAAAGCCTGCAGCGCGTTCAGCCTCTCCTCCATCTCTGCCCGTTTCTTCTGCGACAGTTTCCCGGCCAGGAGCACTCGTAGCCGCTCCTGTTCCTTCGATACAAACTCCCCTCCCCGCTCTGCCACCTCCCTCATCACCCTCACATAGTACCGTGCTGCTTCTCTCCTCTGCTCCGGTGCCGACTCTAGCAGGCTATCTGCCTCTGCCAGCAGCGCGGCGGCCGACTCGGGGGAGCCCGCCGCCGCCGCCAGCCGGCCGGCCAGCGCGTCAAACTCCGGTAGCGTGCCGGCTAGAGGGAGTAGGACGCCCGCCGCGTGGACGAACCGGCCGAGCGCAGCTTCTGTGATGTCACCCGGGAAGGGCACAGTGGGCCGGCCGTCCTGAGGGGGTAGACAGTGCAGTCAGTATACATACAGACATCACTGTCTGTGACATCAATGGGGCATGGCATGACCATCCTGAGGCAGCACACACATAGTCGGTCCATACATCAACATCAACATTGCACACAACCACAGTGTTCACTGTTGTGCAATCAGCAATATCGATCACAATAGGCACCATTGTTCTGGCACTGATGATTGGCTTTGAAATAGTGAGAATCGTGCAAGGCGATTATTAAATGGTCCATGCCGTACTGACCGGAAAATAAAGCTGAATCACTGGCAGGTCCTCCTTCAAAATCTTGAACTTCTCCAGCATATCTTGGTTCTCAAAGTCGCCATAGTCTTTCACACCGACCTGTCAATTTTGACAGGGTCGGGTCAGGCATGCAGAATTGGCATTGTCACTTCAGACACATTAACACAAGTGGCATTGTTGGCTAAAGGCTAACAAGAATGAACAGCTATGCCAGTTACATTTGACAAAAATGCAACAATATGCACACATGACCAGCTTGACCATCATGACAAAAGGAAAATATAATTACACACTACCATTGAAATGTCAATACTGTAAAATGTTTTGTTTTCTTACCTCAGCTACCAGAAAGTCATCAATATCAGCAGTGCTGGTTGCTATCTTGACAAACTCATCGTGGACAGGGCCATACGGATAGTAGGTGTCAAACTTGATTAATGTTGCTTTGAATTTGGATGTTATCTGCAAAGATGAAAAATATGTGGGCATGTTTGTCATGATTTCTTTATCTGGTTCCTGTACTCCAGCGACACACAGGTAAGCAACAGGTTGGTACTTTTTATTATCCAACTTGTTTTTACCTTACCTTACCTTACAGTAATCAGGATTGTTTAGGCCTCAAGGCCTGTATTACCCGCTCTCATTGAGCACATGATTCCTGGAATGTGTCAGCCAGTGTCAGGTATGCTGAACCCGATGTGAGCCCAATGGGCGTCCAATCTAGCCTTGAAGGCATTCAGCGAAGGAGCGCAGACCACTTTTGATGGGAGGTCGTTCCAATCATTCACAATATGTGTGGCGATGGCGAATCGTCTGACCCTTGTGGTCGCTGAGGACTTGCAGAGTTTGAAAGGATGGCCTCTAGTTGGACCGTTTGCCAGTTTGAAGTAAACGCTTGGATTCCTGTCAACCCCACTGTGGAACAACTGATGTGTATATCATGTCGCCTCTGCACCGCCTATAGTAGAGACTGAAGCTTTAAGTATCTGAGCCTCTCTTCATATGGTTTGTGGCGAATGGACTCTACCATGTGAGTGGCTCTCCACTGAACCCTTTCTACTAGCTGCTGATCTGACCTGTTGAAAGGCCCCCATACTAAGTTGCCGTATTCAAGAAGTGGATGAACAAGCATCTTGAACAGCATGGGAAGTGTGACTTCATCAATCAGTGCAAATGAACGCTGAATGACTGCCAGCACCCGGGTCGCCTTTGCGACCGCTGACGAAGCATGCTCCCTGAACTTCAAGTCAGCATTGATGTGAACACCCAGGTCTTTCTCTAGGAGAGTGCTGTCCAGCTGAGCACTGTCCATAGTATACATGAAACTGAGATTTGCATGTCCAAATTCCAATGTGCAAGACCTTACATTTGTTCTGGTTGAAGGGCATCAGCCAGGTGTTTGACCACCTAGTGAGAGCATTCAAGTTTGACTGGAGATGTGCTGCACCACCAGTGGAGGAAACATTTGAATACAGCTTTGTGTTATCAGCAAACAGTTTCACATCACATTTTTACACAATTAAATGACGTCAGTCACTTTTACAATGGGGGTTTAAGCTGATGATAAGGGGATGGTGCTGGCACATGACTCCTTGCCCAAACAAAATTATCAGTAGACACAGGACATGGTGACCTGACTTAATTAGGTACATCCTTGGATTGGCTGGATATGCAAGTGTCACAAATACTGCTTGGCAATTATACAAAATGATCAAATGTGATGAAAAAAAATACAGAGTAATATTATAAAATAGTTAACACCATGCCAACTCAAACTATATTGAATTGGTAACTTTTACTTACCTTGTCGAATGATGCTGAATCAAGGGGCGTTAGACCACGACCATTCAGGCACCATGAGCGACCTGACAATGTTGTCAAAATTATAACTAGCAAGTTAAGCATTGTGTTATTTCACAATAAGCTTTAAGCAAGTTAGAAATCCCGAAAAGAATGTGCCTATATCCAAGGCTATAGAACAACCCTATATCAACGCACAATGCCAGTTCGATACATCCAGCCGCGGCACACCAAAACAGACGGAATATATGTCCCAGCTGCGCAAGAAACGCCCGTTTCGCTCTCTTTTTTATTTTCGTACCCCAACAATAGGTGACGGCGTCAAAACACTTTCCTTTTAAACTAGGTCAGGTCTGCATTGAATGAATGGAAATTCAGATACCAAAACTTTTCACAAAGCAGATATTGTTGCGCGCTTATATTGGAATGTAATATTGCGATCAGTGAAGACCCCGAAAAAGCAAGTAGGAAACTGCGGTGCGTTACCAAAAAATAGCGATTTGACAATCCCCATGGACCAGGGTGTGGGCCAAGGGCATCGCCACCTTCCGAAAGTTGGGGGGACGGAGGCATTCTGAAGTCGATTCTTTCCATGCATCACCGATAGGCGTAATGTGAAAATCCGAAAATGTTTGGGGGGAGGGACGCGTCCCCCCCCCCCCCCCCCCCCAACGCCTATGGGTGTGACAGGCAACAATATTGTAATAACATAATCGAACCTGACCTAACTTCTACATCAATTACGGTCTCAGGAAGTCACGTTTAGAACGCTTCGCTCGCATTCGCTCGCATTCGCTCGCATTCGCTCGCATTCGCTCGCATTCGCTCGCATTCGCTCGCATTCGCTCGCATTCGCTCGCATTCGCTCGCATTCGCTCGCATTCGCTCGCTGCGCTGCGGAACCTACCGGGGGGGGGGGGGGGGGTGGCTGTCGCCCCGGACCATCTGGTAGACAACTGGTCCATGGGGATCGTCAAATCGCTGGTTTTTGGCAACACACCGCAGTTTCCTGCTTGCTTTTGGGGATCTTCACTAATCGCAATATTACATTCCAAATTACGCGTGTTGCGTGGGTCTTGACGCAACTAACTGTGAACACCTTCAGCGGCAGAAGTTGGTAGCGAAGTCCTTCCCTGAGTACCACAGGTCAACGCCCTACCAAGTTTGGTGGACATGGATGAACATAAACCAGAATCTCATTCTCCAAATCTGCGGTCGGTGATCACAGTGGGATTGGTCCCACCGACTAGTCATTGATACAGAAATTACACCATGCGCCAAATTACTATATCTCAAACGCAGGTCTGCCCTCGGCACGCTCGGCTATATTTCCACTCACACCAACTGAACAGCTCCAAACAATGGCATCACACACGTCACACCTCACCACTCGATCCACAGCAGCACCGCTCTCTCACACGGGCGGCGACGAGGGCGTCACATCAGAGGCGTCACGTCAGATCCCACCGCAGTGCCGTGCCGCTCCCCCGCTGAGGGAGGTGGTGTGTGTGTGTGTGTGTGTATGTGTATGTGTATGTGTATGTGTATGTGTATGTGTATGTGTATGTGTATGTGCGCGTGTGCGCGTGTGCGCGTGTGCGCGTGTGCGCGTGTGCGCGTGCGCGTGCGTCTGTGTGTGTGTGTGTGTGTGTGTGTGTGTGTGTGTGTGTGTGTGTGTGTGTGTGTGTGTGTGTGTGTGTGTGTGTGTGTGTGTGTGTGTGTGTGTGTGTGTGTGTGTGTGTGTGTGTGTGTGTGTGTGTGTGTGTGTGTGTGTGTGTGTGTGTGTGTGTGTGTGTGTGTGTGTGTGTGTGTGTGTGTGTGTGTGTGTGTGTGTGTGTGTGTGTGTGTGTGTGTGTGTGTGTGTGTGTGTGTGTGTGTGTGTCTGTCTATGTGTAGCTGTCAGCGTGCTGTCCACACGTCCTCCCTGATTGTCCCTGTTCTCGGCACTAGAACACGTATAACAGCGACTGTCACTGCAGCACCACATGGTGGTAGGTCTGGCACATCCAACCAGACAGCTGAGAAGCCCCGCTCGGCTTCGACGCTGAATCGCTGACTGCACTGAGACGTCGCACGCAGTCTGTTGCAGTACGATGATTTAAGTCTCAGCTCCAGTAAGGTCATCACGTGACCATCACGTGACATGTTTCGGTACACGATGAGCAGAGCGGGCGGAGGCACCCTGCTCTACAGCCGCAGCTGGCCGACACCCTGTGCCAGCTCCCTGTGATCACGTGACACTGACCAGCTAACCGCACAGCTCTAATCACGTGATCGGCCCAGGGGCCACCTGGTCACGTGACCCGACCCATTACTGGTGACGGCAGCCACGTGGCCTCCTGCTTCACAACAGTTGTGACAGTTACTGCCAAGCTGTACACCAGGTCACGTGACCTGACCTGCTGCTGGCGGCGGTTATCACGTGGTCTCCTGCTCCAGCACCGCCGAGCTGTAAGCCAGGTCCCAGTAGTGCTCCACGCCCAGCTTGCGGAAGTACTCGCGGGCGAAACTCTCGTTCGGGCACAGTTTGAAGTTGATCTTGTCGAAGCTCCGCTGCATGGTGGAACCCTGTGGAGGACGTGACGTGATGACGACGACGACGACGTGATGCGAGTCACCAAATTATCGATCATAACATGGGCTGACACGACAATACAGTCGTAGTGGCGGAGAAATCAATGTAGGCACTAGTTAGGTGGTGTATGTCTGTCCCACTCTACATCAGTGTTCCACTGCCTTCAGCGCACACCTAGAGATTGTCAATATTCATGTGTAAGGCGGCGAAAAATACAAAAGACGGACGAACTGACGGAAACATACATGAGGTAACGTAGATATCGCGGATGGAAAGTACGCTTTCGATAGCTGCACATACCTCCCAGATCAGCACACATTTGTTTTCAACCTCTTCCTCTTCTTTTCCCTTCACCATGTCTTCTTCCCACTTGATTCTATTAAGCATCAGCCTGGAAAATAAATCACTAGTAAGGTGCGCACCAATTCCCCCAAGCCATGTAATACAGAGATATTAAAACTGCACCAATATGGACACTGGTATATACAACGGGACGCGATTAGCGAGTCACAGCCGACCAGACGCGTCAACAGACGGCTGACTGACAGCGCACATTTGACATTAATATATGGACATTTGACATTAATATATGGACATTTGACATTAATATATGGACATTTGGCATTAATATATGGACATTTGACATTAATATATGGACATTTGACATTAATATATGGACATTTGACATTAATATATGGACATTTGGCATTAATATATGGACATTTGACATTAATATATGGACATTTGGCATTAATATATGGACATTTGACATTAATATATGGACATTTCGCATTAATATATGGACATTTGACATTAATATATGGACATTTGACATTAATATATGGACATTTTACATTAATATATGGACATTTGGCATTAATATATGGACATTTGACATTAATATATGGACATTTTACATTAATATATGGAGAGTCGACACCTGGCACAGGCAATGTGACAGCGACAGCGATGATAGCCCGAATAACACCACACAGTGAACCCGCCTACCTTTTGTATTTTTTCTGCTGCTTGGGGCCGCCCTCGACGACCACGACGTTGACGTCCTTGAAGAGGACGACGGCGCCCGTCATGAAGAGCTGGTTAGCGTTCGTCTCCACCTTATACTTCTTCGCCTGGTTCGACAGATCCGTCACTCTGTAATGCAGACATAGGCGCGTCAGTAGTCTGTTGCAGTGAAGTGGAGTCGGATACCAGGTTACACATCCATGCTGCCGCAATACTTAGGATGAAGAGAACAGCATACATTAAGACAGCGCCAGCTGAAGAATCTTTAGCAATGGAAGAAGAGATCGTAAATGAAAAGTGAATCTCACTGAACTAGGAATGATCATAAATCACACGTGCAAACAGTACAGGACCCGACCGATCACACACTGGAGGAGTGTGTTACGCGAGCGTATCACACACTGCTTTCAAGATGCCACTAGTGAGAGACCCACCACCGAACACTTGTGCTGTGTCCTAGCAATGGGAAATTTGGGTGGAAAACGACACCCTATGGATACTATTTTTCCACTTTTTTTCTCTCGAGTTTTACTCTAAATTTTCCACTCCTTATTTTAACATGTATTGGATAATTGGAACCCTGATACTAATTTATGAATGTAATGATGGGACAGCCTGTGGAGGGAAAGAAAAGTAAGAATCAAAATAGGTAATAACTAATTCTGTTAACAGGTAATCCGGCATTGATAATGCAGAGTAGATGCAGAGTACATGTTTTTTTGGTTGAATTGTTAAGCACAAGTTGTGCTTAACTGTACCCGGTCCCTCCGGTGCCTCCGTCCGTCCCTCTCACCTGTAGATGGCCACGTGCACCTCCGACGACGTATCCTCCTTGATCTTACTAATCTTCTTATCCTTGCGTTGTTCGGTAGTGAGCTTGCGCGCCGCGTTGGCGTCCTGGTGCTCCTTCTGACGTTTGGCCATCTGGGCCCGCACGTGCGCCTCAATCTTGGTCGGGTCCTGTACTGCCTCGTTACCCAGTACCCGCATCAGGTTCGACATACGCACCTGTCGGACGGGGGGGGGAGGGCAGGTCAGTGGAGCAGGTCAGGTCAAGGCAGACGTCACCTATCATAACCGTTTGCAGAACTCGCTGTCAATCAAATCCGTGAAACACGACATGTACACCGGACACCCGGTCCATTCAAGTTGTTTATTGATGTTTAAAGGTGCGACGACTGCAGGGTCATTTTGCGCCTTTATTGAGGTGTAAAGGCGCCACGACTGCAGGGTCATTTTGCGCCTTTATTGAGGTTTAAGGGCGCCACGACTGCAGGGTCATTTTGCGCCTTTATTGTGGTTTAAAGGCGCCACGACTGCAGGGTCATTTTGCGCCTTTATTGAGATTTAAAGGCGCCACGACTGCAGGGTCATTTTGCGCCCATCAGTCCAATCCCTTCCTTGTAAAAATATACCACATTCCGCAATACTATCAATCACCATGACAAGAAACCACCAGGGCACAGCAGAACAGTGGGGTCCGCTCGGCTGGACCATCGTTCTCTCCCTCACACCCAATGTAACCAGGCCAATCCCCTGATAGCACCCAACCCCCATAGCAGGACAGCTAACCGGGCGTCACCTCTCCCTCCCACCTTTGGCTCCGGGGGCGGCTCCAGGCCGAGTCGGATCTTCTCCTGTTTGTCCTTCCAGGCCTCGCGCCGGTTGGTGCGACGTAGCTTCTTGCGTTCCTTCTTGGTGAGCAGCACCGGCAGAAACGCGTTCTTGTCTCCGTCCGCTGCCAGGAGAGCAGAGATAGGTCGGTCACATCACTTTTTTTCTCTCGGTAGATGGGAAATTCGTTACTACAAACTACAACTCCAGCGCATTTAAATTTAACTGGCATCTAAAAAAAACTCCACACAATTCACAATAAGTTAAACATTCAGCATCAGCATTTATTTTTATACATTTAGTCCGAATGTTTTTGTATGGATGGATTTCCGAGGTCAGGACCCACGCTAAGCAGAGCTTGTTGCGCAGGTCCTGACCTCACCACCCGATCGCGCAATTCCTGTTGGCCGGCAGAATTTAGAGACGAAAGTTGTACGTGCCCGACATACCTGGACACGGTCCGCCCCGCTCACTGACGTCACCTGACCTTGAGTGCGACCGCTGCCACCGGCCGCAGGCCATCCCAGCCAGGAGCAAACAGCGAGCGCCGAAGCGACTCGAACCGGGGCTGCCACTACCGGGATAGGTTAGAAGTCCAGCGCTCTCCCACTGAGCTACAGGGGCGGATAAAGCATTCAAGCATGCCTCACAAAATGTACCGAGTGCCGAACTCTTTTGGATGAAATTACATATACATGACAAATTATCAGAATCACGGAGCTGCTAGGTAATGCCAACTGCCAACGAGTCACCGCACTAGCCGCACGGGAACATGCTGCCCATGCAGCACGGGAACATGCTGCCCATGTAGCACGGTATCACGCTGCCCATGTAGCACGGGAACATGCTGCCCATGTAGCACGGGAACATGCTGCCCATGTAGCACGGGAACATGCTGCCCATGTAGCACGGTATCATGCTGCCCATGTAGCACGGTATCATGCTGCCCATGCAGCACGGGAACATGCTGCCCATGCAGCACGGGAACATGCTGCCCATGCAGCACGGGAACATGCTGCCCATGTAGCACGGTATCATGCTGCCCATGCAGCACGGGAACATGCTGCCCATGCAGCACGGGAACATGCTGCCCATGCAGCACGGGAACATGCTGCCCATGCAGCACGGGAACATGCTGCCCATGCAGCACGGGAACATGCTGTCCATGTAGCACGGGAACATGCTGCCCATGTAGCACGGGAACATGCTGCCCATGCAGCACGGGAACATGCTGCCCATGTAGCACGGCACCACGCAGCTGTGCGCACGTGTGCTCGCTACAAATATACTGACTTGGCGGTGCAATCTGCGCCGGGTGCTCCACCAGACTGGTGACGCCTTGATACCGCTCCTCGAGCGGCTTATCTTCCGCTACATCGTACGAGTCGGACTGCAGCACCACCTGGTCCCACCACTCGATCTGGGGCGGCCCGTCCGCCAACGACGGCTGCCACGAGGCCGGCCGCGGCGCCACCATCGCCAGCCGCATCGCCGAGGAGATGCCCGTCTTGCGCGCGATCTGAGATATTTCGCTCTGGGAGAACAGGCCGGGGAGGGGAGCGGTGAGCTGGGCCGCTGCACGGGAGGAATACGACGCAGCTGGTGGTGTTACCGGCTGGATGGCGATGAGCTGGGGTTACCGGCTGGATGGCGATGAGGGTTACGGGCGCTGTAAATACCGAGGAGATAGGACGCCCATACGGGTTAAACAGGCGACTGATCCAGTTCCAGAGGTATTTGGTAACATTGACGTTATCAGGCATAACATGCACGGCCCTTTAACTGACTCTTAACTCCTTAATAGCAACTTATCTAATAATCTCATAACGATTCTCAAATCTAAGACAATTTGGAAATGGACAACATGAAATCCCGTCGCTCTCCCAGAAAATAACTTTCACAGTTCTTCACTGCAGTCACTATGTCACCCAGCGGCCAGCCGTACCTGCAGTTTCTCCAGCTGCGCCTTTGTGCGCATGCGCGCGGCCACCTGCTGGAATATACCGGGCTCGTGGAAGTTGAAGGACCTTCTGCCGCGGGCGGAGGGGCGGAGGGAGACGCGGGGGTCGAAGAAGGTGGCCTCGCTGACGTCCTCTGTGGGCCGCTCCTGCAGCTGCTGGCGGAACTCGGCACGACGTTTCGCGCGGATGTTGGCCTAGCGAACAGATCATGGGAGGAGAGTTAGGTGATTGCATAACGGAAAAAAAACGACGGGAACCGAAGGCGAGTGAGAACTGAAAACACAGCGCTAAGGAAAGGGTCCACAGCAGGGTTATTAAATGAATAGTTTGAAAACGGGTTGAATAAGAAATACAGACGAGCAAAAAGTAAAACAACGCAGTAATCAAATGCACGGGACGCGTCTAGAGTCCACAGTAATCCATAGTCGCGATCTGTCTCACTCTCCGATCTGCCTCCGACTCGGACCGTTTGCTTCATATCCGCCCCATGGTTCCGGTCCGTCTCTCACCTTGAGCGTGGGCAGCCGGGCGGCGATCTGCACCTCGTTACCCGAGGCGTCCACGGTCCGGCCGCTGTCGTCCAGGATCAAAGGCCGCGGCTTGTCGGCCGGGTCGTTAGAGCGCGCTGGCAGAGAGGACAGCTTGGCCGCGATCTCCGCCTGTGACAGACACGAGAGTCACACGGGGGTCATATGGGGGTCGGTAGAGCGCGCTGGCAGAGGACAGCTTGGCCGCGATCTCCGCCTGTGACAGACACGAGAGTCAAACGGGGGTCATATGGGGGTCGGTAGAGCGCGCTGGCAGAGGACAGCTTGGCCGCGATCTCCGCCTGTGACAGACACGAGAGTCACACGGGGTCATATGGGGGTCGGTAGAGCGCGCTGGCAGAGAGGCCAGCTTGGCCGCGATCTCCGCCTGTGATAGACAAACAGGCACACGCACGCACGCACGCACCCACTCACACACACACACACACCCACACCCACACCCACACCCACACCCACACCCACACCCACACCCACACACCCACACCCACACCCACACCCACACACCCACACCCACAGCCACAGCCACAGCCACAGCCACAGCCACAGCCACACACACAGGGAACCGCTGGTCCTGTGGACGGCAGGACGGCACAGTCAGACATTTGAGTAGATACGACTGGGTGACGTGTACATGAACAGACACTAACTAGATAGAAATTTGGGATCTAGACCGAATGTTTTTCCAGTTTATTTATTACTAAAAAACGCTTGTGCACTCCTCATTTTAAAGACAGCACCACCAGCCTCTTCTTGAAAAAAGATGTCCGCGCGCATGCCAGCAGTAGGAGCGTCAGCGCCAATCCAGACAGCGCCAATTCCTGCAGCCTCACCTGCAGGTCGGCAATCTTCTTGGCCTTGTCTACAAACGGTGAGTCTATGGTGCCGCCGCCGGCGCCCAGAGCCGGCTGCGGCAACGCCGGAGGGATGAGAGGCGGCGGCGGCTGTGACGTCATGAGCGGGGGCGGCGGACGGGACATCAGGGACGGAGGCGGCTGAGACATCAGCGGCACAGGGGGCGGCTGAGATGCCTGCAACGCGCCCAGCGTCTTCTTCCGCATCTCGATCATCTTCTGCGCGTTCGACATCATCTCCTTGATCTGGGAGCGAAGCGCGGGAGGAGTATTATGTCAGTCGCATTTGTGAAAGATGCGTTGTTTATACAATTCGAGCAGCACAATGCCGAAGAGTATTTTTCACACTTCTTTGAAGCCTTCTTAAACTTCCAACAGAATGGTGCATGATAACAATATGCCTAGCTTATTTTAGAAGTTATGGTCCACGATGTAACTACACATTCACCAACTCCACCCAAAGCCTGTTTGGATATAAAAACAAACTGTGGCATGAATTACATAAAGTTGATGATCATGAACCCAGCTAAGTATCCGCTCGTCAGCCGCTCACCTGCTGTGGCGTAAGCGGCGTCTTGACAGTTTCCGCCGCTGGCGCCGGTGCCGCGGCGGCGGGGGCGGGGGCGGCCGCCGTCGGCTGGTCCCAGCGCATCTTCTTGGCCCCATTCTGCGCCGAGTCGGCCGGGGCGGCGGGCCGCTTGGAGGCCGGCTGCGGCGCTGTCTGTGCCGTCTCAGTCGCGCCAGAGGAGCGTTTAGAGGCGAACTGCGGCCCGAGTCGCTTCTCCTCCAGCGCGTCATAGAGGCGAGCCGTCAGTTTGGCCGCCTTAGTCGCGTCCACCAGAGACGATATCTTGTCTGAGGGAGGGCACGGTCAGGGTGAGATGAGTGTGGAAGATGCGACGGTGGATCAGTCAGGATACTGACAGCTTCAACCATATATTGCCTCTGAACAGCCACACAGAAAGCTCATAACAAAAAATGGTATCGCCGATTGCTCACAAACACAACTACCTTGTGCAATCTGCATGAAACAGCATGTAAAATATGTCATGCAAGATCATTTGGTCTATATTCCAAAGATGTCAGAAGCAATGTGTATGCATGTATTCATATCACAGCATGTCATATCACAGCATGTCATATCACAGCATGTCATATCACAGCATGTCATATCACAGCATGTCATATCACAGCATGTCATATCACAGCATGTCATATCACAGCATGTCATATCACAACATGTCATATCACAGCATGTCATATCACAGCATGTCATATCAAAGCATGTCATATCACAGCATGTCATATCACAGCATGTCATATCACAGCATGTCATATCACAGTATGTCATATCACAGCATGTCATATCACAGCATGTCATATCACAGCATGTCATATCACAGCATGTCATATCACAGTATGTCATATCACAGCATGTCATATCACAGTATGTCATATCACAGCATGTCGTATCACATTATGTCATATCACAGTATGTCATATCACAGTATGTCATATCACAGCATGTCATATCACATCATGTCATATCACAGCATGTAATATCACAGTATGTCATATCACAGTATGTCATATCACAGTATGTCATATCACAGCATGTCATATCACATTATGTCATATCACAGTATGTCATATCACAGTATGTCATATCACAGCATGTCATATCACATCATGTCATATCACAGCATGTCATATCACAGTATGTCATATCACAGCATGTCATGGGACCGTCAAAACTAGGAACCAATAAATATCTAACCACCCAAGGTTAGAGAAATCCATCCAATGGAAGGACCATTGTCAACTCAGCATCATGACTCTACTTACTGGTGGTTTTGTCTTTGCTGTATCCAGCATTCACATAGGATGTGAGTGCTGAAACTACTGCAGAGTCGCTGGAGCCAAGGCATTTTCTTGTTGCCTTATCTGCATAGTACTCCACACCTTTTCTTGAGGAGCTAGACATCTTTGAAGACTGGTTTTATACACCTGCAACGATGGATTCTCTGAAAATGTAAAGGCATATAATTTGTCAGAATCATAAAGTAAAAAATGACAAAACAGGTACAGGGACCCACAGTTTCTATGGTACACACTTCTTTCTCCTCTAGCACATGTTTGACAGCGAATTAAGAAACGACCATATATGCATTCAAACTGCATTACTGAGAGCTTCAGATTGATGCGACGGTGGATCAGGCAGGATACTGACAGCTTCAACCATATATTGTCTCTGAACAGCCACACAGAAAGCTCATAACAAAAAATGGGTAACCGATAGATTGATTGAGTGTTCTACCGCTGAGTGAACACTCAGAGGAGCGTTTAGAGGCGAACTGCGGACTATAGCAACTGCGGGTCCCTGTACTTGACCTGTTGTCTGGCCACCTGCCAATGGGACATGATAGCCACCTAAAATATCTGAAACCACTTAGACCACCAATGTTGCATATCTACTAGCATAAGGATGATGATGATTATTATTATTGGGGTTTTAGGGCAAAATAAACACCGGAATACCAAGCGGGAATAGTGGTCAGGTGAAGCAAGTGCCGGCCCACCTTCTTATACTTGTACTTGCTAATTACATCTGCACCAAAATGGTCTTTCCTACATACCTTTTCAGTATATCTGTACCAACCACTCTTACCTAATTGTATGTACTCTTACTGCAATGATAGTTGCATCAACTCTGATACCAAACTATTTCAGTTCAAGCTAAGCAAATACCAAAGAACTTATACACAACAAAGAGTCTGTACTTAATGATCTTGGCTAATATAAATAGCATAAGCCTTATATTAGCTCACAGCTCAAAAGCATTTAACTAAGCATTAGTCTAAAATCAGCCACATCTGAAGACAGGCAACCAGTGCCATTGGCATTGACAGCATGGTGTGGACCTAATTATCTGTAAGGTTATCTGTACCCTATCACTCTTCAGTAGGTAAGAATAACATTGATAATGTACTTACAACCATGTTTAAAAACAGCACTGTTTCTGGAAGCAGTCAGTAACTGAAATTATGATTTGATATCAAATTATTTGTTTATACATTTGGTAGGTACCTATCAAAATAATTGTCTGAATGGATTTCATCCAAATTAGCAGGAAGCTAGCACAACTATTTTTTGCAGTCAACTTGAACTGATAATTTATATTTCTGACACTTCCATATCCCAATCTCTATCTATGTTTGAAATGTCAGAAGAAAGTTTAAATTTAACACACCAAGTAACCATAACAAGAAAGACAAGATAACATGAAAATCTGCCACAAAAACACTCCTACCATTAGGGTAAAGATCCAATCTTTGGCTACATCCAAACATCAGACTTTTAATGCAACCAGAAGGGAGACGATACTGACACACTAATGCACTGATAAACTATCAGTGCTTTAGTGTGTTGATATCATCTACATTCTGATAGCATGAAAAGTCTGATGTTTGGATGTGACCAAAGATTGGATCTTTACCCTGATGTTTTGACATGTCCAAGGTTAGGCATTAGTTCAGTAATTCACCTCCCCAGTTTATGGTGTTCTTGAGGGTCCCTAATAGAAAAAGAGTAGTCAGCTGACTAATATTATGACAGACTGAAATGTGGGTTATACTATACAAGATGGTCTGAGGTGTCTGGGGTATTGGCCCACAGTACAGCAAGCGAATGTGAGCAGACTGTGAGTGTTCTAAATGTGGGTGACTGCTACCATAATTGCTGTAAAGGTTAGGTCAGGTTTGATTATCTGCCAGTATGCAAAACGTGGCAAGTTTCAACAAGATCTTGTCGGGGCAGGGTTGCCACCAACACATCAAAATTGGGGCAGCTTTTGAAAATTTTGGGGCAGCTTTTAACATTTTTGGCAGAATTGTAAATTTAGTGGCAGCTTTGGGAATTTTGGGGCAGCTTCTGACTTTTTGAGGCAGAAGTAGCAATTTACTGATTCATACTAGATAAAACATGATCAAGATTACAACCCCCCTGTCAACAGCTGTTGGCTGAAAAGTGAATTCATACTAGATAAACTGTGATCATGAATACCCCCCCCCCCCCCCCCCCCCCCACACAGTATTTGCTGACAGAGGAGCAAAATTTCCTCCTCTGGGAAAAAAAAATCCTGCCCCAAATGGGGCAGCTTGCTGTCCCATTTGGGGCAGAATTTGGTTTTCCCCAAATATCTTGTTGAGGTTCCTGCCACGTTTTGCATACTGGATTATCTATCATATTTGTGGTGATGTCATAGCTTGGTATTACTGGTCCACCTTTATGCTTTTCACAATAATACTCTTCTTCTATTAGGAACCTCAAGAACACAATTTGAATTAATTGGAGGTTAATTACTGAACTATTACCAAAGGTTATTATCGTTGACCTTATTAGGACACAATTTACACCACCATTCATTCCACTTCATAAGCTCCTAATTGGCTTCAACCTTATTCATTATCTCCTACCACACAATTAAAAGTTAAACCTCCATGCTGAAATTGGCCATTATTTGCAAATGTATTTTTAAATGTGGTAAATTAAGAGCTTTAACCCGATGCTTCCATGATTAATACTGATAGTTTCAGTTTCTGACAAGACTACTTTTATATTCTTGTTGGAAGCTAGAATATGGATATAATTATTACCCACCAGACTTTAATTACAGCATGCTGAATACTCCGAATGAAGGACAACGGCATTTACTTATTATTGAAAGTGAATATATCCAGAAATCAATTGTGCGCACGCGCCTGCTCGTGGAAACCGTGGAAACCATCCAATGGCGCACCTGAGACAAACGCTGTACAAAACGTTTCAATGAATTGAATCACTTAAATAGCATTATTTTACTTGATCTTATGATGTCACGAAAGTTGACAACTCTGCGTGAGTTGCGTTACAATCATTACGTAGTGAAAATACAGGTAATATTCATCATAAACAATTTGTCATATTCAATACCATAGACTCTCGCTAGAGTTCGCATAGTTGTGTGACTGAATTAGGTTCATGCAACAAGTGGTTATAAGTCATCGATTCTTGAAACATCATTCTATTGGCCAAAATCCATGACGTCTTCAGACAAAATATTGTTGTTGCGGGCATAACAATGGCAGCTCTCTTCTACGACCGTACTTCTACCTTCTACCAGGCGGTTGTCATCCCAATGCCTATAAGCTGTTCAATAAAATCCCCCGATGACGTCACTGAAAATTACTTTTTGGATCCAATTATTTTTGGAAACATCCAGTATTTTATCTACCGTGGAAACATCTGAGTTTCCTTGTATATGAGACTTGATACTGTCTAACATACATTATTAATGATTTACTTTACATGTATGTCACTTGCAAAGTAGTGTTTCATATATTTAGCTTGTTATGCCGGATATAAGTATGCCTCCGGTGACGTCATGGCAGATACCTGCGCAGCGGGACGGTTCTACCCTTGGGTAGAACCGTCCCGCTCCCCCTAGTGTATAGTGCTCTGGTTCTACCTTATCTTTATGACGCCTTCTACAATAACTTTCAGTGTACGCAAGGCCCTATAACCCTGAGCCCTGTTCGGCTGCCAGCTCTCACGTCTCACTCCTGTCAGACCGGTGCAGTGTATGGCCGTCAAGCCAGTCTCCCCTCACACAGACCGGGGCAGCGTATGGCCGTCTCCCCTCAGCATGAATTAAGGGAGGGATAATTATCCACGGTAAACGTTATCTTAAATAGGATCGTACCTTAGGCGCAACTACCCGTATACCGTTCTAAATATTCGCACTGCACCGAGCCGCGTGCGGCGACAGCCGAGTCGGACCAGAGCACCAGTGACGTCACGCTAATGTTGAGCGATAGGGGTGCTAAATCCCCAGATGACTACCTCTTTTATACGGCCTTGACCCACAGTCCACAGCACGGTTGAAGCCGTGGTCGCGTCGTAATTAAATTCCCTAACCCATCAAGAGCAAGAACAAGAGGTTGTAATTAAATATCTTGCAATTTTAGTTGTATTTTATTATTTCGTGCATATTTGCAATTTGTATTAATTTTTGAGTGATTTTCATCACTACATATGTGTTTCACTGTTAAATTTTACTGAAGTATAGACGTATTTCTTTCTTCCATGTCTCAATCTTCTTGCCGGTTTGTTGCCGGTGTTCAAGTAAAACATAGTTTGACACTTACCGTAGTTATGCATGGGTTGGACGGGATGTGCTTGTTATTGATGTTAATTTGTGTGCATAGACATACAATATCTATGGGTCTGTTCCTGGTCCAGCATTGGAATTTTTGCCATTTTCTGGACTTTTTGGGTCTAAATAATTTTGCTCTCTTCATTTTGCTCTGGAAATGTGCTCTCTTTTCACCTGATCTTACCACCATTGTAGTTAACATATTTTTTTTTCCTTAAGGATTTAATAGGTATCTATTACAAATTGGGAATGATTTTCCAACAAATATTTTCCCCTAAAATAATTTTCCTAACAATACAATTTTACTCTCCACCTATAGATTTGTATTCTCCGGGACCAGGTCGTGAACCGAAAAATCCAACACTGTCTTGGGCTCCTGGGAGGAGGTTGGAGCTGTGTAATCTTTCTTTGACTAAGGTACCTGTCAGTGTGCTGTGTTATGCACAGTATGGCAGCATGAGCATATGGTAACATCAGAAAAGCAGAGACATTGTGCACCACAGCAAAATTTGCATATTTCTTCAGACAAAGCTGTTAAACCTAACCAGGGTGTGGCAGAAAACAATTGTAATAACATAATCAAACCTGACCTAACCTTTACAGCAATTACGGTTGCAGGGACTCACATTTAGAATGCTCTGCTCGCTGCACTGCAGCTTCCAGCACTGCAATTTTTCCAAGACAACCTTGCCACCCCTCATGACCATGGCACCTCCATAAGATGCTGAAAAATGTGCCCCTCTGGCCTGTTGCCCCCTCCCCTCCCCAATGCAAATCCTGGATCTGCCCCTGATAGAGACTTGGGGTTCAGGAGAAGAAAACAAACTTTCCTTAGTATGAGTAGTGATGGATGCCTTGACACATGCATGTATGATGTATGTGGCTATTCTTGGACATCTTCTTCCTCTAGTTGGTCAGCTCCTTTATGTTGCACTCAACCAGGTTGCTGAATTCATCATGAGCATGCATGAGAAACAAAGTTTCACTGGAAGCATATATATTGTAAAATTGTACTAGTGTTTATTATGTAGCAAATGGCTTAAGCTGATGATGGTTGTCTTTCAGAATAGGTACCCTGGAGATATCAAGATGTTTAGTTTCAATGATACATTCACTGACTTTATGGTGAGCTATTCATTTGATTTGTTATTCAGGGATTGTCATTTCCTTCTTAATGTGGTTATTTGTGATTTGTAATTAATTGTGATTCCATAATACTTACTTGACTGTGCACATGCTGATCACATCTTGCAATTTTTGCTTTGATGGGTTCATGTACAATATTCCCAAGTTAAAAGATGTTTTTGTTTCACATTATTTTATTTGTGCACCATTTCATATTTATAAGCCTTATCAGCCCTATGTTGCGACATTTAAATTGTATTCACCTGATTATCATGACAATTCAGTTCAGTAGGTAATTTGCTGATGCCACCTGCTTTTTCAGTCAGACTTGTCTGGCTGTGAAAAGGAAGAAGATGTTGAGAAGACAGTCTTGCAGGTTGAGGCTGGTTTCTCAGCGAAAAATGGAGGGTGAGTATGTCACTGCTGTTTATTGAAATCCATGCATAGTATCCAGGCAGTAAATGGGTTCTTGTTACAAATTTCAGTTTATCCTGGGACCAAGTATGTGATGGTTGGATTAAAACAGGACATATGTGGTGGTATAGGACAGGTACCAGACAAGGGTGATATAGATGGGATGAGGTGAGATCATGGCAGAATGGGAAGAAGGCCAGGCTGAGACAGGTTCTGTGGAACCATGATGGCGTAATACTGGTCTGGCATTCGTCAGGGTGACCCCTAGGTGTATTTGGAATGGGTGGGCTGGAACGTGATGGGAAAGGAATGGAAACTGAGCAGAATAATGTTGTGACTCGTGCAGGAGATGGTCCACTACAGGGCCTGTGGGGCCTTTTGTGGCAGGCCCAGGGCATGTCCAATCAGAACAAGCATGCACAGATCAGAGACAATTCTGGGATTCATCATCCAATGCACATGGCGACCATTCAGAACAGCATCCGTTGCTCACTGTCCTGTGACGTCCATTTATGAACACCCGAGCCATCCCGCCATCCCCGACTGATGACGGTTCCCGTCGGCGCCCAGGGAGAGCGACAAGCGGGCCTGTCTGGACCACGCGCTGCGCCGCCGGGTGGCCGCCGCCGTGTCGGCCGCCGCGCCGGAGGAGGTGGAGCGGCAGCTGCGCGCCGTGCTACGTCTCTCCATCGGGCTGGCCCGCGCCGAGCGCTGCTCCCCCACCACCCCCATCGTGCTGCTGGCGGACAGCTTCGACGCGCTGCCGCTAGACGGCGCGCAGGCGCTGTTCGCGTTTGTGGAAGAGAACGTCGCCACGTGGAAGGAGGAGATGTTCTTCAACGCGTGCAAGAACAACCTGCTGCGGATGTGTAATGGTAGGTGTGGCAGCGGCGGCGGTGTGGCGAGTACTGATTGTGTGACGTGATGGGCAGAGCTGGTACACTGGGCACAGCTGACTTGGTTGGCATCCTGGCTCGTCGTTTTCATAAGAATCCAGCCTAAGAGACAGGCTCGCTCTTGTCAACCTTCAAGTCAAGAGGCTTGTTTCCACGCTTTACTGGGTGAAACTATGAATGACTAAGACAATGTAATTTGAGTTAGGCAATGATTACTTTGACATATCTACATGCAGTATGTGTGCAAACTGTGTATGTCTGTTGATGCATGGTGGCCAAATTCACATATTTAGGGGAATGAAGGATGCTAAAATTGCTTGTTTGAAAACATATCTTGGGATGCAAGAGGTGAACGGGCCTAAAAACATGACTATTAGGCTAGAATTTGCATGTGTTTCAGCTAGACACCCCACATTTCATGATATCTCATCTGGGAACATTGAATAATTTTGGCATCCCTCCCCCTAACTCTCTGAATTTGGCCAGTCTGTGTTGATGAGGATTTCACACTTTCCTAAAGAAAAAATATTATGTCTTAGCACCACACACTTGATCAGTATTTCAACATCATTGTTGCGGATGTTGATAATACCATTGTTTGGACTTGTTATTTGAATGGTTTGCGAATACCGTGACGTGTACGTGTTGCTCGGCGCTGTTGCAGACCTGTTGCGGCGGCTGTCGCGCTCCCAGAACACGGTGTTCTGTGGGCGCATCCTGTTGTTCCTGGCCAAGTTCTTCCCACTGTCGGAGCGCAGTGGCCTGAACGTTATCAGCGAGTTCAACCTGGACAACCTGACGGCGTTTGGGGATGGTGGTGACGCGGCGATAGAGACTGTAGAGGACGGGGAGGAGACGACCACTCCGGCACCGCCTGCCGACGTGCCAGAAGTGCCAGGGTTAGTGGTGTGTGATGCACCGGAACTGCCCGGGTTAGTGGTGTGTGATGCACCGGAACTTCCCGGGTTAGAGCAGTGTGATGCACCGGAACTGCCCGGGTTAGTGGTGTGTGATGCACCGAAACTGCCCGGGTTAGTGGTGTGTGATGCACCGGAACTTCCCGGGTTAGAGCTGTGTGATGCACCGGAACTTCCCGGGTTAGTGGTGTGTGATGCACCGGAACTGCCCGGGTTAGAGCTGTGTGATGCACCGGAACTGCCCGGGTTAGAGCTGTGTGATGCACCGGAACTGGCCGGGTTAGAGCTGTGTGATGCACCGGAACTTCCCGGGTTAGAGCAGTGTGATGCACCGGAACTGGCCGGGTTAGAGCTGTGTGATGCACCGGAACTTCCCGGGTTAGTGGTGTGTGATGCACCGGAACTGCCCGGGTTAGTGGTTTGTGATGCACCGGAACTTCCCGGGTTAGAGCAGTGTGATGCACCGGAACCGCCCGGGTTAGAGCAGTGTGATGCACCGGAACTGCCCGGGTTAGTGGTGTGTGATGCTCCGGAACTGTTCGGGTTAGTGGTGTGTGATGCACCGGAACTGTCCAGGTTAGTGGTGTGTGATGCACCGGAACTGTCCGGGTTAGTGGTGTGTGATGAACCGGAACTGTCCGGGTTAGTGGTGTGTGATGCACCGGAACTGGCCGGGTTAGAGCTGTGTGATGCACCGGAACTGCCGGGTTAGATCTGTGTGATGCACTGGAACTGCCCGGGTTAGAGCAGTGTGATGCACCGGAACTGCCCGGGTTAGTGCGGTCGATGATGATGATGATTTGGGGTTTTGCATCGTATTTTCTCGTTGGTGACTTTGGTGTCTGTGTTCGGTGTACTGCAGACCACCGCTCGACTACAATCTCTACCGCAAGTTCTGGGCGCTGCAGGACTTCTTCAGAAACCCCAACCAGTGCTACTCCAAGGTCCCCTGGAAGGCGTTCAACTCGGTACGTTCTGTTTACTGGTGTCATTTTTTTGTTAACTTGAATATCATATTGATGGCGATGTATTACAAAATGGACAGTGAAGTGAATGCGAACAGGCTTGCTTGACTCAGCTTTATATGTCATCACTATTTAGGCTAACTCTTGAACTAAAATATAATTTGACTTGCATGTCTTCGGCTCTGAGGCTCAGTCAGTGGACCGCCAATGGTGATATATCAGGAGCTGTATACGCTGTCATGTTCTCGTCTCTCTTCACACAGTACACAACAGACGTGCTGGCCGCCTTCTCGGGATTCAAGCTGGATGAATCGTCTGGATCACATTTAAGTCAGGTAAGTGGTGTTCTGTGTCTGTGTGTGAGCTGTTTCGGAGGGCAGCTTCGAGCGAATCATTCAGAAATGAATGAAAATCAATTGCATGCTCGCAACAGGCTTATAATATGGGCTAGAAGACTTGTAATTGACTGGTTTTGGCTGTATGTAGCTCACCGTGCTACTTTTTTTTATTGAAGCCAATTTGCAGCACTTTGTTTATTTCCTGTTTACCTGGCGTAAGAAGCGTTGTCATGACTGGTCCGGATTGCAATGTGTCTGCTGTCCATGGCGGCCGAACCCGAGACGCCGTGTTTAACACTGTCCGCCGGCGTCAGTGCTGCTATGGTCCGTGGATGTGACGTGACGTCACTATCCTTCCCTCAGCTGGAGGCTGAGAACCAGAAGTACTTCGCCAAGTACCTGACGTCGCAGAAGCTGCTGCAGCTGCAGCTCAGCGACTCCATGTTCAGGCGCTTCGTGCTCGTGCAGTTCTTGATCCTGTTCCAGTACCTCGCCTCGACGGTCAAGTTCAAAAGGTAGGCTGCTGACAGCGGCGGCGGTAGGCCTGGCGATCCGCTAAGTGGATCGAGCCTTGAGAAGCCTCCCGACACTCACACTTTTACATGTAGGATGCATGAATCAGTCCGAAAATCATAAACCTGGTTGACGATTTTGTTGCAGCATGGGCTTTTAAATGTGACGTGCATACATATAGTTATTATTTCGTTTGATTGGATGGGAAGATCAAGATGTGTGGTAATAATTGATGTGATCCCATATTATGTTTGAAATCGACAGAGCCAATCTTGTTAATTATTATAACCCTCATGATGATGTTATGCCACATCTAGAGATGTTACGGCCCCTAACTTTAACCCGCCTGGCTATGTTTCTGTGAGGTTAGGTGTTGCTCCATGTATGTTATAGCCTCTAACCGCATACGTTCCGGTTGGCTATATTCCAGTGAGGGTCAGGTGCTGACGGACGCTCAGCAGAGCTGGGTACAGGAGACTCAGCAGTCCGTCTACAAACTGATCGCCGAGACACCGCCGCACGGCCAGCAGTTTTCCGAGACGATACGCACCATCCTAAAGGTGTTCACACTGTTCACTCACCCTCGGGGTATGCGCATCATCCTTAAGGTGTTCAGACTGTTCACTCACCCTCGGGGTATGCGCATCATCCTTAAGGTGTTCAGACTGTTCACTCACCCTCGGGGTATGCGCACCATCCTAAAGGTGTGCACTGTGCACTCACCCTCGGGGTATGCGCACCATCCTAAAGGTGTGCACTGTTCACTCACCCTCGGGGTATGCGCATCATCCTTAAGGTGTGCACTGTTCACTCACCCTCGGGGTATGCGCATCATCCTAAAGGTGTGCACTGTTCACTCACCCTCGGGGTATGCGCACCATCCTTAAGGTGTGCACTGTTCACTCACCCTCGGGGTATGCGCATCATCCTTAAGGTGTGCACTGTTCACTCACCCTCGGGGTATGCGCATCATCCTTAAGGTGTGCACTGTTCACTCACCCTCGGGGTATGCGCACCATCCTAAAGGTGTGCACTGTTCACTCACCCTCGGGGTATGCGCACCATCCTTAAGGTGTGCACTGTTCACTCACCCTCGGGGTATGCGCACCATCCTAAAGGTGTGCACTGTTCACTCACCCTCGGGGTATGCGCATCATCCTTAAGGTGTGCACTGTTCACTCACCCTCGGGGTATGCGCATCATCCTAAAGGTGTGCACTGTTCACTCACCCTCGGGGTATGCGCATCATCCTTAAGGTGTGCACTGTTCACTCACCCTCGGGGTATGCGCATCATCCTTAAGGTGTGCACTGTTCACTCACCCTCGGGGTATGCGCACCATCCTAAAGGTGTGCACTGTTCACTCACCCTCGGGGTATGCGCATCATCCTTAAGGTGTGCACTGTTCACTCACCCTCGGGGTATGCGCACCATCCTAAAGGTGTGCACTGTTCACTCACCCTCGGGGTATGCGCATCATCCTTAAGGTGTTCAGACTGTTCACTCACCCTCGGGGTATGCGCATCATCCTTAAGGTGTTCAGACTGTTCACTCACCCTCGGGGTATGCGCATCATCCTTAAGGTGTTCAGACTGTTCACTCACCCTCGGGGTATGCGCATCATCCTTAAGGTGTTCAGACTGTTCACTCACCCTCGGGGTATGCGCACCATCCTAAAGGTGTGCACTGTTCACTCACCCTCGGGGTATGCGCACCATCCTAAAGGTGTGCACTGTTCACTCACCCTCGGGGTATGCGCACCATCCTTAAGGTGTTCAGACTGTTCACTCACCCTCGGGGTATGCGCCCAAAGTGCTGACTGCCTCATCGAGCTCGCAGGATGGTATCCGTATAGAGTATAGTGCACACTGCACATAAGTGTTGACTGGTGATGGTGTCACTCGATCTATCGAGGCCGTCACTGACCGACCCGGACCCTCCACTGACCCTCCACTGACCCTCCACTGACCCTCCATTGACCCTCCACTGACCCTCCACTGATCCTCCACTGATCCTCCACTGATCCTCCACTGACCCTCCACTGACCCTCCACTGACCCTCCACTGGCCCTCAACTGACCCTCAACTGACCCTCCACTGACCCTCCACTGATCCTCCACTGATCCTCCACTGACCCTCCACTGACCCTCCACTGACCCTCCACTGACCCTCCACTGACCCTCCACTGACCCTCCACTGATCCTCCACTGACCCTCAACTGACCCTCCACTGACCCTCCACTGATCCTCCACTGACCCTTCACTGACCCTCCACTGACCCTCCACTGACCCTTCACTGACCCTCCACTGACCCTCCACTGATCCTCCACTGATCCTCCACTGACCCTCTACTGACCTTCCACTGACCCTCCACTGACCCTCCCTGACCCCCCCCCCTCTCTCCTCGGACAGCGTGAGGAGAACTGGAACACCTGGAAGAACGATGGCTGCCCGGCGTTTAAGCCGCCGGTGGCTGTCGAGGAGAAGGCGGAGCCGGGCGCGGACCGCGCAGCCGGCCGCCCGGCGCCCCGCCGCAGGCAGAAGCGCAAGGTCGGCGACGTTCTGCGCACGGCAGAGGCCAAGAAGAAGTTCCTTATGGGACAGTGAGTCGGGCGGCCGTGGCGGGGAGGGGGAGATGGGGTAGGGTACGGGCTGCAGCGGTGTTGGTACAG